>JAMKCH010013695.1:0-210102 GCA_023653785.1 Ophioderma brevispina | reverse complement strand
TACATTCTGTAAAACAGAAAGAGTTAAAGGGGGGAGGTGGCAGTTTGTTTTTTGTTGCAATTTCGGAACAAAAAGCAGGTGTTTCACATCCCTACAGAATTTACAGTGTATGTAGCATTTTTGCGACCAATTCAAAAGCATTCGACCTGATTCAGGCATGTACTTTATGCTTGTATTACTATATTGATGTGGCAAGTGAAACTGATTAGCCGGGATTAGTATCATATCAATAGCAATGGTCGTGTGAGTTTGCATGAACAACCATGCTTTTTGAGTTGTGTAAATGCCTGCAAGTAATGTCAGCATCCTTGTTTCCAGAAATTGCTACAGACGCCCCCCCCCCCGCCAAAAAACCTCTTCCTGTTTTTACTGTTTTCCAGAATGTAAACATCCAATTGTTTTTCAAACTTGTGAAGTTGATTTCAATAAGGGTCTTTTCATTATGTCACTTTTTTTTCATGCCATTATGTCCTTTTTAACCCTAACACCATTCATAGGTTTTGCAAGAATTACAAAATACCACATATTACCACAGGGCCGCTAGATGGCAGACTACCGATTACCAGATATACCACAAATTACATGTGGTATATGTTGTAATTAAGCTGCTACCAAACCACACATGTACTAACTCATTATGCAGAATTCACTGATACACAAATTCCCAAGCAGTTTTGTGGTAACTTTTGGTAAGTGATGGCTTCGCAATGTTTCACATTGAGTGTTGTATCAGGAAAAATATTAGGCGGGATTATTGCCAATCACTATTGGATCCTAGACAGAGCGGGAAAAGCAGCCAATAGGGTGAATATGCATAAAGATGTAACTATGTTAACCCTCAAATGGCGGGACTTAAAACTTTGCAAGGGTATATTTTGCGATGGTTACATTGCTGATTACCACAGAATACCACACAACTGATGACACATTGAACTACCGAATTACCACAAGGTACCACAACTGATGTGCACAATCAGACAACTCAGTACCACAGAGTACCACATGACTGACGGCTAGAACTACTGATTACCACATTACCACACCAAAAGGAGTGGTGTGTTAAAACACTAATTACCACAATTACCACGAAATTGCCCATGTTGGACCTGTGGTAATCAGTTTGTTTTAGGGTTTAGAGAGGCTTCTTTGCTAGAGGGCTAGTATAATTTCAGAGTAACACTCGCTAGACCAATAACCCACAGTTTCCTTCTCTTTTAACCCTTCTAGAAAGGGACCAAAATAAACGGACCCTTACTGGAAATCACTTCCCGGTTGGAAACATTTGGATTTTACATTCTGTAAAAACAGTAAAAACTCACATCTCTGCTTCCCATAGTTTGCAAACAACCACAAAATTCCCCCTGGTGGTATTTGGGTGGCTTCCGGGTTCGCCAAATTTGGATGGTCAAACATACACTCGACGTTTGGGAAGTTACTTTGGGAAAATAGTGTCATAATAAAATAAGAATATATTGGCTTTTATAAAGCCCATTACATCAAATTCACAGCGCTGTTGCCTATTATGATGACGGTTGCCGTCCGGAAATCGTCACAATCATTCGCTTCATCTAGGCCGGCAGGTGGCCAAGCACCACAATCCTATCAGCACTTAGATTGTAGTATTCCACAAAAAGCTACACCGAATAATCGCTTGGGGTCAACGAGGCCAAGTGAGGTAAAGTTGCCTTGCCACAGTGCACAACAATTGGCCGCAGCGGGGGCTCGAACCAACAACCTTTGGATAATGAGTCGGCAGTCATATCCACTGGACAACTGTGCTCCTCAGTATGTGCAAATCAGTATATACTGGATGCATGGCTCAAAGGTCAAACACGTCATCACCGGCAATCGACAGTAGTTCTTTTCGGTGATTCATGAGAGGCGAAACATGTCCCAAAGCAATTGGCAGCAGTGTTGGTGAGAACTTATCTCCCGTGCGACGACCCACAAAATTTCTTGATTGCTTGGTTGTGGTCCGATGTTAGGATAACGTCGGATCACACCACAGGCCTAATACCTTGACCACTGCAATAATCCCAACCATAACCTTAATCCCAAATTCTAATCCTAAATCTGACCCACGAATTTTGTGATCATGCTTACATGTACATGTAGAACTTTACATTATTATCTTACCCTCCACAGGGGGCAAAATCACGTTCTTGCTTAGCTGTAGTTTAGCTTGTTTACCATTATATAAGTCTTCTAGAAACCCTGTAATGAAGATAAACAAAAAAATATTTGTTAAAAATCACAAAAAGGCCATGAATTCTAACACAATGAACAATCCCAAAACCAATCATCATTTTTAAAATTACTCTAACACCTTTAAGAACAACAGGATCAAACATTTTAATCAGTGGGTGTGGTTTGTCATGTTAACAAGAAATTTGATTGGTTTAGGTTCAAAAGCTCCGCCAATCCATACTGGGTAATAGATGGGATAGTGCGTGGCAGCAATTATGCGGAGTAGTCAAATTCTTGGACACGCGCAAACGGCACGTTCATACTGCGTCTGCACGTCGCGGTTGGTACGCCAAATGCAATTTACGCAGCGTGACGATCACTGCGCGATGACATTGTTCCTTGCGATTGAAACATTTAAATGCAATAAAAAGAAATGATGTAACCCGAATTAAATTACTCTGTGATGAACATATTTGACAAATAAATATGTCGATATTAAACAACGCCAACAAATTACACAATTCTAAATAAGAATGAGAATAAAAGATGAGATTTTGTTTTGGCCATCTTAGATGGTTGTCATAATGGATGGGCATCCATATTTTATCGTGGTGGATACCGGCTGGCACAGGCATCACGACTCAAAATTATTGGAGGCCATCAATTCGACACATCTAAGATGGCCAAAACAAAAATTTCATTTTATCTCTAAGTAGAAGATAACCAATCTCTCACCCTAGACGATGTACTGTATCTTCTCCTTTTGTTCGCCGTCTTCTGCCTCCTCCTCCAAATGGCCCACCAAACCAAAGCCTCCAAACATACTCCCACCAAAGAAAAGTGAGAGAAGATATCATCAAAACCTGCAGGCAGACACGGAGGTCATTCATAAAAGACAATTACTTCGCTTACGCATTCCCACTTGAAAATGCAATGATTTTCATGATTATTTTTTTCACAAGTGCGATAAACCTAGGTCAACTGTTGAGACTTCAGGGGTGGATCAAATGCAACACCATGTACACTCAAAAGTACACGATCCCTTGGCTGCAATGCATTGTGGACAGTTGTTTGAAATTCATCAATTGTCAACATGAAACACGAGCGACAAACTGCTCTACAATCCAATGACCTAGGACTTCAGATTCACATATTTCATGTCAAAGATCAACTTTGATTTTGGCTGTGGCGCTAGTGCTTTGTCTTCAGCTTCGTAGCCTAGTCAAACAGGTCATTTAGAAGTCAATATTAATTTAAGTGCCTCGCTGGGAGTCTGGGACTCGAGGTCACAAGCGTAGCGGTTTCATTTGAACGACGCAAATTTCTTCGATATTTTACACTCCCTGATATCACTTTAAATGCATCAATCAGAATTTATTTACCTCCGCCTTCTCCGCCCATACTTCTTTGAGTCCTTCCATGCCTATCGATATATGTCTGCCTTTTTAGCAGCATTTGAGAGAACTGCATAAGCAAAACTGATTTCTTTGAACTGTGCAGGAACAAACAGAAAAGAACAATGTCATTTATCACATAATCAGTAATACTTAAAGAACTGATATTAACATGTTTCTCTAATCTTATAATTCAGCAAAACGAATCACACTGACGATATTGATTATTTGGTTGCATGTAAAATGTGATATGCATCTCGCAGCTGTTTGAAAGTAGTAATTTATGAGCCAAAACCAGAACAAAACAAAAAATACAAACGGCGACACACTTTTGGACAATTTATACCACTGACTTCAACCTGTATTTACATCGCCGGATAAGAAGAAATGAAGGAGGCCATCGATAATCATCATAGTTAATAGTTAATCAATTTTGACTTGGTGTTTTCAAACTACTTTCTCATGTATGCAAGGTGTTTTTTATCTCAAAAACACTTTGTACAAGAAAATGAGGAAAAGTCTGAGAAACTTCAGGTGCATGCTCTCTGGAAAAAGCAAAGCTTAGAGCATGCCTCCATTTCAACGACCAATTATGATTTAAATGAAAGAAACAGGAAGATGTTTGCATAAGCTGCCCTTTGTATGGAGCTTGTAAATGATGCCTATATAGACCTTTTGTCCATCAATAAGCTCAAAGAGGCCTACAGAGGCAAAACTTACGTCATCTTTAGAAATTCATCGTCTCGCATGTTTTGCCGACCACAATAGAAACACAGAGTACCAACAATAGAAAGCAATGGTGACCTCTCCGTTCTCCCAATACGTGGTGCATCTTTGCATTATACACTAATCGGTTAGTGGCTACAATGATGTATGTGTTAGAGGGGCCAGGTTGTAATAATAGTGCACCTGGATCATTGTGCTCAGATACTCATCGCTTAGTGCTTAGGCGCCGCTTAGGTGAAAAGATGTATTCATTGAGGCGTTTATTTAAATCAAGACGAATGACAGGTCATGTCATTCGTTGTGTGGCCATGTGTAGGACAAAATTTTTAACCACCCAATAGCACCCAACATTCCAACAAATGAGATTTTGCCGGATTGTTTGTATCGATTGACATATGTGGTATACAAGCATCCAAACTAATAATATTCCGTGCAATATTCAAAATGTCAGCGACCAGCACGACGACTGGTTTTGAATGGGCTTCACCCCCTTGTGCAATGGTGCTATAGATTTGGATTATATAACCCTCTTTCACACCAAAAGCAAACTCTATTATGCAACAAAATGCCCGATCTTCAAGGATCTTCTATTTTATATAATGAGAGAAAGTTAACTCTCACAACTTTAAAAATATCAATTTCACATGGCGCAGTTCAAGAGCTTTATTACCAGTAAATACACCCCAGGAATTTTAGTATGATTTATGATACCAGAACCTGGTGGTAACGGTTGTTAACATGTGCCCATCCAAGGCTACTGAACCGAGCCCTTGGTAGATAGCATACCTTACCTCATAGTGTGGCATGGTATGTATAATAGGTAATAGGTTGTTGTTGTTGTTTTTGGCAATTCCATTAGTGTTCAGGCCCCCAGAAAACAAAGATGCAAAAATGGGGTCTTTTTCCCCCCAAGAACCAGAATGCCACTCACATATAGGTTGCTAATTAATATAACACACATCCTTGCAAAGCGGCATTGTGGTTCTTGGGGGGAAAGGGTTCATTGGAAATTTCCATTACCCATTGAAGCCTGTATTATAATTTTAAATAAAAGTGCCTTTTTGAGAATTTATGTAAAGTGGCCCTTTTTGAAAACCACGAAAGGGTTTAAACTTTGAGCATGTCGCTTTATAATGCGGAATGTTTCAAATTCATCCGTTCTGGTGATGTCCTTTGTGAGCAAATATGATTTTTCTTAAAAACGCAGTTTAACATGTCTCTTTATGGAAAATGAGCATATAGAGGGCACTATAAAATACAAATCATGACGTTTGTAGGCCTATATGGCAAAATTCCCACAATAGATTTTTCTGCTTTTTGCAGGAGGTAATAGTTCTTGTATATTCCTACTTATATCAGTTGTCAAAATTGTGTCGCCACTGCTTAAAGTTGCTTTAAAAAACAAAGAGACGATAAAGTGATCTATTTCTGCGGCATAAGTCTTTGGCAATATGAATATAATGAACTCAAATGACCCTTACATCATGTAACTATAAACCAGAAAACATGTTTCATATCTGTTACGGAATAGCCAGTACTGCAACCATTCCGATCTCTATGTTGATCCAGGTTAATTTAACAATCTTTTGCTTCCCTGGCAATAGCATATTGCATACATGTATGAGTACAAGACAGTAACACTGTCAGGGCTAGAATTTCGGCAAGAATCCGAGAATCGATTCTCGCAAAAGATTCTCGTAAATTAATTTGCGGGAATCAATGTTGATTCTCGTAAACATTAGAATTTAACACAGTAGTGAATTAGATGATTCCCGCAAAATTCATTTTTGAGAATCAAGACCGATTCTCGCACTCTGCTACGAAATTCTACCCGACTGTAAACATTAAACGTCACATCTTACTTTTGACCCTGCTCTTGGCCAAGTTTGATTGGTTGATTTTTTGCAGAAACTATGGGTTTGAAGCACTGTGCCACTGCCTATTATATGTGATTCCCACTTTTTTTTTTTTTTTTTTTTTGGCAATATGAATATAATGAACTCAAATGACCCTTACATCATGTAACTATAAACCAGAAAACATGTTTCATATCTGTTACGGAATAGCCAGTACTGCAACCATTCCGATCTCTATGTTGATCCAGGTTAATTTAACAATCTTTTGCTTCCCTGGCATGTATGAGTACAAGACAGTAACACTGTCAGGGCTAGAATTTCGGCAAGGAATCCGAGAATCGATTCTCTTTTTTTTTCTTTCTCGCAAGATTCTCGTAAATTAATTGCGGGAATCAATGTTGATTCTCGTAAAATTAGAATTTAACACAGTGATGAATTGATGATTCCCGCAAAATTCATTTTGAGAATAGAATCAAGACCAGCTTCTCGCACTTGCCCTACGACATTCTACCCCGGACTGTACATTAAAACGTCACATCTTACAGTACTTGACCCTGCTCTTGGCCAAGTTGATGGGTTGATTTTTTGCAGAAACTGGGTTGAAGCACCTGTGCCACTGCCTATTATTGTGATTCCACATACATACCCACACAAAGACTTAGTGGTTTCGATTTGAATCGATTCTGCGTGAAAGAAAATTTGACCTAGCGGCTGGATCGCACTTGAGTTTCATGCAATTCTGTCATGATTAGAGTACCAAATTTACAATCACCACTTTCATTACTATGATACCATTCGCAGAACCACTTGTCACATCGTATCACTGACCCATCTACGCCATCTTCATTAGTCCTGCTAGCACGACCTGAGAGTCATGTCTTTCAACACAATATGTCATCATGATTCAGTATCTCAGTCCTGCAACGGAAAGTATCAGTTTTGACTTCAGATATAAGAGAGGTCATTTTAAGTACCGATAATCAAGGCTATGGGCCCTTGCCACAGAGCATAAATATGTTGAAAGGTGGACTTTTTGTTTGCTCCTCCAGATCAACCAACCATGAGAAGAATACAAATAAATGCACCGGTTACCTGAACATTTCAGATATCTGCAGGTGATTCCTTTGTATTCTCTGCATTGCTGGGGTTGCTTCTGGAGGACAGATTGGCCCAAGATACCTTGACCTGCTTGCAAGCACCCTATTACTTACAGGCTCTGGTTCTCACTTTTCTAAGAAGTATCTTTCAAATGTTACATCATGCTATAATTGTCAAGTCTGAAAATCTGTCAAGAGGTGATATTTTCATGTCAATTTCGGGTACTCCAATTCTATTCGGAGCGTAAGTCCAAAGCATCAACCTACGGTGGTTTTTGAAAACCATGCTAAAGTTTGATGCTGTTTTGGGGGTCAAACGAGGTCAAACGGGGGGTTTAAGGTATAAGGTGTCTATTTCCAGTCGTAGGGAGCGATTCTGCTTGTGAGTATGCGCAACACTTGACTTGGGTCATATAAGTTTTGAGCAAGACAATCGCTCACTGCGACTGGAAAGTATATCATGGGCTTGCTTTTCGCACACCGTGTGATCCTTGAACTTGATCTCGATTATAGCGGAAGTGCCAATTTCAAATCAACAAAGCTGGCATTAGGTGAGGCAACTTGACGATTCAAAGGCAATTTATTTGTTATTTTTGATTAGTTGCCTGTTTATAAGGATACCTCCGGTTGGGGGACCTATACATAAACCACATGCGTGATTTAGCGTCAGAAGTGTTTTCAGTAAGATTTAAGCAGCGTCTGTAAGTTGAATTCACATGATTGCACCAGGGAGCCTTATTTATGAACTCGAACTCATAGCCTGTTATTGTAACTTGACGCCAAAATAACGTCCAATTGAAAAGGTATAGGTCAAGTTACATTATTGGACTACATGTACAATGCATGGACATGTATGTCACTGGTTTGAGATAAAAAGTACAAATCTAGCAGAAGGCGGGCTTACCTTTTTCTCCGCTTCAGGGTTTTTTGTCAGGGTGGAATTCTTTGGCAAGTTTCTTAAGCCTGCAGAAGAATAATTGAGAATAGGCAGATTAGGCAAGTCTACAATAAACATGACAATAACATTGACAAAAACAAAAATCCCAAAGAGAAATCAATGCCAAAAGAAACAATTGCAAGAAAGAAGGGTAAACAGAATGACTAACTTTATCCCAATCCCAAGACAAGTTTCACTAAATAATAATATGCTTAAAAGCCATTTTAGATTGCCCTTTCTCACCTTTGCATCCAAAGTTCCAAAGTATTTTTTTGAGGCAACATACACAAAAAAAGGGCTTCACACAGGCTGTCATGTACTACACTTCTGTTAGCCTAGCCTTGGAAATACATCGCCAAGAAAAATGGTTTTTGGTTGAGAAATTACTCAAAATGCCAAATAATCAACAGAAAAACATATTCGCCACTAACAAATTACAGGGTTTGCATTTTTTGAAAGCTTAAAAGGATGAAATTTTTTAGGATAGTTTCGCGTCAACATCACTTATGTCCGGTCTGCCATTTTGGACCCCCTAGCATGGCAGACTGGGCAGACTCCTTAGTATGTCATGAATGCGTTTCAGAAAATTGGTTTGCCGATTAGCTAGGCTGTCATTTATGGAAATTTTGGTCAGCAAATGATTTTTTTGATTGGCTAACCCAGTTCATCGGCAACATCAAAGGCAGTTTTATCATCAATATAGGATCATTGGTTTTATGATAAGAACTTGTGATGGATATCTAGCAGGTATGGGAAAGAAATCAGCTGAGACAAACTTGCGCTTTAAAAATATAAAGGTTTGTGAATCGGTACACATTTTTTTATCTCTGGCAAGAAGTAAAATTGGGAGGTTTCCAATTCCCACATAGTAACACGGACATGTGGTTTGCCTGCGCCCAGTTGAAATTGTTTGGACCCCCAAACCCCCTCTGATTGTGAAATTCAGTGCGTCCATTCATAATTAGCTAATTTTCCAAAATCGGCGTCCTGGAGTGGACGCAGAAACACAGAAAAACGCGACCCCTGTATGGAAGTGCAAGTATGATGAAAGTTGTGATATCTTGTGATCTGTGGTAAGTCCTCACAATATACAGCCTGCAGTGTTAGGGATAGAAATTAGTGAATTTTTAATAAAATTTAAAAAATACTTTCCCATTATGCTAGAAGCTGCAATTTCGCTCATAAATACTTTGAAGTGTGTTCTAATTACAAACACAAAAAGTGACCTTCTTGGTTTTATCCGGTGCGATTTGCCGAAGAAAACTGCGAGTGAAGGACAAAAAACGGGGACTCCGACCATGCACAGCGAGTGCACGGGTTTCGCTGTGATCTACGCTGGTGAGTGCCGACTTCAACCCAAGTGTACTTTTCGTGATCACCACTAGTTGCATTAGCGCCAAGTGACGGCTGTAGTGATGCAATATACCGGACACCCTACTATAGTTTTAGTAATAATTTCTTAGCCCTGGCGTAAGCACGCGTTGCTTGTTGCGTGAACTGCGTCTATGTGCACCCATTGGTGTGCCGTTTTTGGCGGAGAAGCAGGCGTACCTAGTAACTTGGCCAAGAAATTATTACTCCAACTATATTGATCTTTGTGTTGCAGTTGGGTGCGCTCGGCACCAATAACGTTTGTGACGCCGAGGATCGATAGCGATGACCAGAGAAAACGAGCATGCCAAGGTTTGAACGACAAATTGTTTCGTACCGCAAACCCGGTTGTATCCCCATAGGCTCCAACTGGGTTTCTGACAATGGGTAGGTAGGTCCAAGCGACAAATCTTATGTACATTTCCAGAGGCAATAATGCATTTAGACCTTTGGGTCACACATATGCCCATTGAGCAATAACTATTTGTATAATGTTACCTAAGGCCACTTTGGGGGGTTACTATCATCTGCGATCACTTACGTGTGACGGGAAAATCGACATTTTTCGTCGGCTTTCTATCCAGGAGTCTATCTCAGCAGCGGCCCTGTGTTATATCTCTCGAGGGTATAATCTGGAAAACAACGCTCTCTGGCCACTGACATGTATAGAGGTCAGGTCATATGTCTATCGGCTGCGACAGGCCCGCCGATCCCCATGTGCAATTTTTCACGTTCGTTCAACATGATCTTTTTGGAGCTTTA
Organism: Ophioderma brevispina; assembly: GCA_023653785.1. NCBI lineage: Eukaryota > Metazoa > Echinodermata > Ophiuroidea > Amphilepidida > Ophiodermatidae > Ophioderma > Ophioderma brevispina. The sequence continues at coordinate 199,772 of JAMKCH010013695.1, read as the reverse complement.
GGTGATTGCGAATATTTGCAGATAACAAGAAGGGGACAGATATGGAATCGGTCACAAGCAACTCACTGTGCTAAGACAATGAATACAGCTTTAGCAGTTAGGGAAAGAATTAGATTTAGTATTCTGCCACAGGCTACGAAATTCGGCAACGTTAACGGAATTAAACCCGCATGTTAAAACACTTAAGTGCCTACGGGGGGGGTTCCATAGTACCAGATTTTTTTCGGCGCTTTCTCACTCGTGAAAAATATTTTCGACTCTAAATTTTTGTAATTGTTAACTTATCGATGCGCTTCTTCCATAAAAAAATATTACTAAAATTTCTGCCCGTTGGGCCCGTTAATGAGATAATTAGCGTGGGTCCCTAGGAACCCCCCCGTAGGCACCCCCAACGGGAGTGTGATTTTAACAATATAAAATTAGCAAACCCTGTGCCAGAAATATTTTTCTGCTCTGTATGTTCATATGCATGAAACACACTCCTTACATAAATCAGAAAAAACTAATTAACCCTTTATGTGCTTGAAAGAAGCGATTCCATCACGCGATACGATCTGCGCGCCATTGCTGGCAAAACCCTATGGCAAAATGAATTGCCCCCACAAAAACATACAAGAATGACAAAAATCGGTAATGTTGTGTTTAATAATGTAAAAAATTGGTCCGTCAGAGCAAATATAAAACTCAAAATGATTTGCAAGTGGATGCTGTTTGAAGCAGGGTCGCGGAAACGTCTACTACTTTTTGAGGCGATTTTGCCGCATTCGAAACAATGATTTGCCCCTAATTCAGACGATAAACAGAACTCATTTGTATGCACCTGTGCCCTTTGTCTTATGCCCCCTTAAAGGAGGTATGAGTTTCATTTTGGAAATTCCCTCGGGAAATGGTTTCCTTAGGGGGGGGGTTCCATGGAACCCCCCCCTAGCTTAGGCACAACGTGAGTGAAAACACCTTCAGGCACTTAAGTGTTTAAGGTGCCGAATTCTAATGTGGCAAGAACACTAATTCATCCCGAGTGTTCTTAATATTTAAAAGAATTTAGAAAGATGGTACTCTAATTTGTTTCAAATTCTGTTTTGAAAAAAAATTGTATTTTCCCATGGCGGCGCCTGCATCGTCAACTTCGTTGTGCCATCGTGCCTGGATGCTAATTTTTAACATGTTAACTCTGCACAGCAACACAATACTATGTGCATATTCTCACAGATTGAATGCAAATTGACAGCGCGTTCCCGAGATGGTAAACGAAAGCAGCAGCAACCACATTGATCACCGTGAGACTGCAGCGTGCGGACCGTAGCCTTGAGATTTCATTGCATTTTTCGGCGTTTTACCCTAACAATTCGACAATAAGTTACTATTCATAGAATTGCTACTTTGGCTTTACTACGTCGCTGAAGACGTTTAGAAACTGTAGTACTTTCTAAAAAGGAATTTTGAATAGCACATAAGTTGGGTCCACTGCAAATTGTTCCCCCCGGGCTTCGTAAAGCCTCAGGGGTACACTTAACTTGTTCGTCCACTAGGCAAATATCTCAAGGAAGTAATGAGATATTGGAAAGATTTTTTCACTACTGGCTTCTCTGATTGTTTTTTTTTTTATATTCATCTTTTCATATATTATTTTTTTTTTTTTATTTTGAGTAATAGCTCTACTGGTGACCCATGGCCATATGCAATGGCAATGCCATGTGTGCAGATTCCAGATTGCAATTTGATTCAAGTTAAAGTTCACTGGATATGGCGAAGACTTTTAAAAGAAATTCGATTCTGCAAATCATACGAGATTGTGTCCAGTTTGTCTTGGTCACTGTTTGTTTTTATCTTCATTAATAAAGCAAAGTAACCGGCTTTTCTTGCTACACCTTGCGTAGATTTATAATACCGGTACCATAAAAAACACTGACAATGCTGAATGCTTGTGTACGGACCATGTTTACATGGCAATTTGACTCACCAAATCTTAGTTTAAAATCTTACAACGGGCCTCAAACGAATTATCAGTGTTTTACCACTTTATTCGGCAATCGATGCATTTTATTCACGTTCATCCTAAAATAATCATAAAAAAAGCGTAGTATCCTCCGCTGCTACCTCTAGAAGAATGAAACGCCATTTTTTGCTGGAATTCGATAGCGATGACTGGGCATGGAGGTTTCCTACTTTATTCACAAAGATCAACTCAACGTGCAAAAATAGATGTTAAAGGTCCGATCCACAACCGGATTATTATACCTTCGTTTTTCTTCTCTTCCGGCTAACCACATCATGACGTCAGCCAATTTGTAAGCCATGTGCAATCGAGGATGTGGGAAGGCCGGGGTCCCAGCCTCTTAGCTCCCTTTTTCTGCTGGGTAGGTTCTATACAAGCTTCCAAACACGAGCCTACCCCCGTTTTTTTTTGCCTTCTTTTGCGATATTAAAGGCCATAATATGTCCCCGGGCCAAAAGTGATTTTGATAATCAGAAAAACTAAAAATCATAAAATCAGTTTTTTGAACTTTTTTCATGTACTGGACCAATTATTGGTAGGCTTATCCTTAGTAACATAGGCCCTACCCTACAATTGATAAGACCAACCCCGGGGGGGGGGGGCTTTCTTGGGTTTGTGGGGTACCCCTGCTCTTCCACAAAAAGAGGGACTAGCTGCAATTCGGGACTACCGCGAGGGTATCAAATTCACATAATCAAGTTCTAGTCCCGCTATTGGTATCAAGTCCAGGTAGATTGATGACTGCTAATTTGAAAACATTGGAAAATTAACTTTAACATAACCCTGCAGTGTGTAATTGTTCTTACAGTAGTACAAGTGTTTCTTTACTCAGATATTGGTTCTTTAAAAAGGTATATTTTTAAATTACCGGTTTGAAAAGCTGGTCCCGCTAGGGGTATAATTTTCCTGCAAATTGGTCCCGTTAGGGTATATTTTCACCGAAAACGGGTATATTTTAACTGAATACTGGTCCCGTTAGGGGGTATATTTTCACTGAAAAATTGGTCCCGTTAGGGGTCACTTTCAGAACCCCTGGAAACGAGCATGGGTACCCAACACACCTTTGAGAACCCCCACCCCCCCCCCGGGTGAACAAACGCAGCCTAATAAGACAACTCGGTCATTTAGGCCACGGACATTTACTAACAACACGTAATTGAATGGGGGTTGATTTCTTTGAAGATTTAGTACGTCGGCCCTTTGAAAAAAGCTCTAGTTTTCGAGTTAGGGTAGGTGGCAGGCCCGTAGCCAGGAATTTATTGGGGGGGGTGCGGATTTGGCAAAGTGGACCTTTTTTGTCGAGAAACAATTTTTTTCGGCTCGCTACGCTAGCCGGTTGCCCCTAATTTTTTACCTCGCAACCAAAATCTGAAAAAGGAAGAGCGTGGGGGGGGGGGGGGGGGGTGGGGTGGAGCAATGTGAAACATCATCGGCTCGTTAACCAAAAACACTATAATAATAGCACTAAGCGTGCTAAACCCCGGTATGACCAAAGTATCGACTGCCCTAACAACAACCAGTGACAATGACACGCGAAAAATTTAAAACACCAAAGTGGACCTTCAACATGGCAAAAGCGGACCTTCAAAATGATTAAAGCGGACCCTTTGTCATTTTGGGGGATGGCGTCGCAACCCCCCCCCCACCCCCCCTGGCTACGGCCCTGGTAGGTGGTCGAGTAGAAAAATGCCAATGGTAACAGGTGTTAGGGACATATGTGTAGATCATCACTGGGTGGGGAGTAGAAAAGAAATCAGAAGTGGGCAATTCTTTTTTATGGGCCAAACAAAAACGGTCAAAAATTGGGTAAAATCATAGAATGGATCTTAACTTCATATAATGAAAAAATAGGATTTAATTTTCCCCACTATATGGCTGTAGATTCAAGAAGAATTGGTATGTTGGAATCTGGAGTATTTTTGCCCCAGAAAGGGCAAAATGGGTCAAAATTGACCCAAAAAATATAGCCACATCATAGAATGGTGATGGATTTATTCCATCTAATTTAAAAATGACAATAGTAGTTAATTGTCCTACTATATAGCTGTTAGATTAAAGACGAATTTTAATGTTGGAATATGGGGTATTTTTGGACCCCAGAAAGATGGCCATATAAGGGGATCAATGACCTAAATTAGGTAAAAATCATAGAATGTGATTTATTTATTCGACCTTCACATTGAAAGTAATACTTTTTAATTCTCCCACTATATAGCTGTAGATCGAAGAAAGAATTTGAATGTTGGAATCTGGGGTTATTTTTGTCTCCAGAAAGGGCCAAAAAGGGGTCAAAATTGACCCAAATATGGTTAAAAATCATTAGAATGGTAATGTATTTATTCCATTCTTTAATTTAAAACGTAATAGTAGTTCATTTGCCACATAGGCCTATATAGCCGTAGATTGAAGACGAGTTTGAATGTGGAATATGGGGTCCAAAAATTGACCCAGCAGAAATGGCCCAAAAGGTTTTTAAAATGACTTAAAATGGGTAAAACAAGGAAAATGGTATTTGTATTGAAGATGTTCAATATTAAGGCAGGAATTTCAATAATCAATTGCCAATTTAAAACCTATATTCACTTTTATTAGTTAGTAGTGACATAAAAAAAATGGAAAACTTTGGATAATAATGGTCACATTACACCTAATCTGTCAAAGATATATAATTCCAATTATAATGCCGGTTCATATCTGAAGTCCTGTGCTGTTATTGGTAATATACTAATAATGCATATCAGGCTTGTAACCAGGGGAGGGTCGGTGGGGGCTGACGCTCCCATTCCAAAAAACCCCATAACTCCTAAAAGAGCTTGAAGAGGCCAAAATAGATTTTGCGAGCGAAAAAATATAGGGTTTATGCTTTTTTGTTAAAAAAGGTTAAAAATTTCTAAAGTTAAAAAGTCCACTTTTTCCAAATTTGCCCCTTTGTAAGTTTGGGGGACCAAATTTTCGCCTTTGTAATTTTGGAAGTCCCCTTTTGAAAAAAAAACAAATTCGCCCCTCTCCTATTGAGTTGTTCCTTCTACTGACATTCGCAAATCGCAATAAAAAAACTTTGAAAAAGAGATCAAAATGGTCAAACCCAAATTGGTCAAAATTTAATCCAATACGGCACAATTTCAGTCTTTTTTTCCCTGAAACTAGGTAAAAACTATTGTATCCAGTAGGAGAAATAGTTGTCTTTCAGAATGAAACTATCCTAAATGTTGTTAAATCTGATCTTTTGGTTTATTTCTGCCCGGAATTATAACAACTGTTTACATAATGGTTAGGATATTACATTTGTAGCGGGACCCGGGACTGCGCTTTTAACACTAAATATTTTCCACAGGCTATGTAAAATTCCACTATACTTTTCGTGGTAAGTAAACACCACCAGCAACACCAGAGGTATCCGTGTCCAGGGAGTGGGGGACGGTAGGCAAAACCACGCGACCGAGCTTATTTTGGGATTGTGAATATATCCTCCACCCCCTGGGGTGTTAACACCATTCTACCGGGGTTAAACCACCAAATGTGAAATCAGAGAATATTCAACAAATATTTATTTTTAACGAGCGGCCAAAAATTTCAAACCTAATGAATATTTCATTTAATTTGTGGTAGCGTGCCATGAATATTCAACAAGTTACACCTTTTACCTTATGTTTACATTATACTTAATAGAAGAGGACAAAAAAATACAAGGAAACCCTTTCTTTGTTTCAACCTATAAATCAGTGCAAAGCTATTTATTTCATTAAGAATCCATAAAGACACCAAAAATGCTGTCCACCACTATTTCAAGGTATTTTGTACTTGCTGAAGCACAAATTGTCACAAGTTCCAAGAGAATTTTAACTCAAATTGGTAAATGTTTATTTATTTTTACTAAATTAGCAATTGCAGGAGATCCAGACTGAAGTCAATATTCACTTGAAGAAAGCTCTTTCCTTTGTTAATTTCTTGAAAACAAGGTTAAAGTAAATTCCATTTTTTTTATGAATTAAGAAACTGTATTATTAAATCTAAAATTTTATACAATTAATTATTTTCTATTTAATCGATCAATCAACCAATAATGATCGATCACTTGATCAGTTATGGACCCCATTTATCTGCGCCCATTTGGTCCTTGACTTTATGGTAGCAAGCCTTATTTAATCTTAGACCCAATATATGTAGGCCTCAGATTTACCCTGCTGCACCATTCAGGCAACTCTTTTCAGCCAAGATTTGATTTAGGAGACACCGGTCACTAGGGCTTGTCCTCTAGCTCCTGAGTCAAACTCTATCCTGACTTTTGGATAAGGTTTATTTGTGGGAAAATTATTGGAGTGGTTTGATCTCCCAGTGTATGGTTGGCCTAGCTTGTGGTCTATGGTCTGCCCTTCTCGGGGCCTAAAGCCCCGACTGAGCCCTGTTGTCTAAAAACAAACCCAGAAGTAACAACAAAGGCTCATCGATATACACCCTTCTTAAACGTGATTGGCTAAAAGTGCTGATATTAACAAATCCACAGCTCTCATTGGTTGAGCATCTAAATTGGAATATTATGCTAATTAGTAATCAGCTGATCGGTCAAAAGAAAACAAAGTGTTTCCTAGATGTGAAACTACAAGCCACAATTTTAGAGATTTCTACATCTTTAAAGTTATTCTAAACCTTAACAAATTAAACACAAATGTTACCACTTTATTCGCATGATACATCCAAATTTACAACATGCACATGCATTTTACTTTCCAAAGAATCCAACATTTACGAAAATTACGAATTTTTAGAGAATCCAACAATTTTCTAGAAACGCTACTCACGATCTTACAAAACCTCAAAAATGGTGACTTTGGGGTAAATATAAGCACTTCAAAAACTGCTCTTTTCTTCATTATCTGTTGCCTCGGAGTAAATAGTTTGCTAATGGTTCTCAAGAACTTCTTGTAATGCAGTATCTAAAGCTTGGAGGACAAATATGAGGTAAGATACGAAACAGGACAAAGTAAACTGGCAACAAAAATCGTGAATTGGTAATCTACCCGCGAAGAATCGGCGAACTACAAAATTATATGGACAGAGTTGGAGTATTTCTTCAAAAATAATCAACCAAAATCATCGCAGTTGACATATAACAATGATCTCATGATCGGTATGAATCATCCCTCTAAAAGTTCCAAATGCGGGCCATCAAGAACAATCAAAGTAGTGCAAGCCTAGCCTAGCTCATGCCTAGCCCTAGACTGAGTTTTATACCCGACGTCCAAAATTGTGGTCCCGTTTCAATTATGAAGTCTGTTGTCCCAAGCAACTAAGATTGGCCCTTCGTAAGCCTGTTGGAAATCATCTTACTGTATGCGTGTGCAGAAACATTGACAAGAAGGGGGATCTACATGCACCTTTAAATTTCACTTATAACCAGCCACCATGGAGTTGAAAATATCTCCGGAAAACAGCCCTTGAACAGCGATCTAGGGTGAAACACCTTCTATCATCCACAGAAGATAACACAGTTCGGTACATATTGCTTCAAGTGAAGGACCAATTATTCAGACCTTTTATTTCTTCTGTGTAGTCCTCCAGCCGATCACTATCTCTCTTAATTCCTTTAGATTTTATTTTTTAAGTCTCAGGTGACTGGAATTAGTGACAAAACCTTTTGGGGATTTTAAAACAAATTCCTTTAGAATTTCAAATATAAATCTTTTAAAATGGAATTTATAAACAGTGTTTAAACCCTCATTTAAAGGTTCTATTTTTTCAAAAATCCAAAATGCTTATTTTAAGTAAGCCTTTTCACGCATTTAAATTTTTTAAGTCCCAAAAGGTTTTTGTCACAATTCCAGTCTCGTTAGACTTGAAAATAAGTCTAAGGAATTAAAGACACTACAGTTTGATTTGAAAAATATTTGAAATTTGCAGGAATAGCTTCAAATTTAAGTGAATAAGTCTGTAGAATTTTCCCATAAGTTTACCTTTTCCAGCTGTAGAGCTGACAGAAAATGAAAAAACGGCCGTGTTCCCATCTCCGATTCTCCATTCAATTACGTTTGTAGTAAGTGTCCAGTCGGGCAATAATGACTCAAATCTCTGATTCTGTCCTTATTAGTGGCCTCGGTGCTTATCATTTGCAGGGATGTTAGGATACCTGTACTTGTTACATCAGCAAAATCTGATTTTTGATGATTTTTTACGATTGCTGATTTAGCAATCACTGCATAGTGTCTTTAAGAGAGTAAACCTACTCTGATATCTTGCAATTTCTGTGAGGCTTCAAAATAACGTTTTAGCCCTCATATAAAAACTGGTTGAAAGGATCCGGTACGATATTTAACAGATTAGTATTGGAGTCAGGGGTAATTCAATCAAATTAAACTATTAATTGGACGATTATATTGCTCCTTTGGTGTGTATCTTGAACCCAAAATAAAAATGTCCAAAATTTTATATTTAAGATCTACTACAATATAATAGAAACGAGGGTTCATTTTAGAAGTTTTAAAATGCATAAAGTGGAAGGATTAATTTGCCATTTTTCAACTTTTAACCGATCATCTTTTGGTAATTTTGACCTTTTTTTGGCCTTTTCTGGATCATTTTGACCCCAAGATTTCCAACATTCCAATTCTTCTTAATCTATACGGCTATAGAGTGGGGAGAAGTAAATATTATTAAATTTTAATATTAATTTTATTAAATTTGAAAAAGCTTTGTGAAATGCAGGATTTTTAACTTCTTTTTTGGGTCATTTTGACCTTTTTTGGCCCTTAAAAATTTGCCCACCTCTAGATTTCTACATCCACCCGGCGATGATCCCACATATGTACCTACCATGTGGTAGCATGACATTTTTCTACCTTTTCCCACCTACCCCTTTGCCCAAAACTGGTCCGGGCTGACGAACTCAATTTTCGCTTCCGTAGTTTTTTCCCACTTTTTCATTGGAAAAATCAATTAATGTGATCTCTGTCTGGCCGATTTCTTTCGGTTTCGTCGTTTCGGTTTCAATACAACCGGCTCAATCAAAGGGCCCGTCAGAGGGGCGGGGCGTGCCCAATAGGCTTTCCCCTAAAATATCCACATTTTTCCCCCCAATTTTTATTACCTTACGAGTTAGGTAGCCAAGATCTTGAAACGAAATATTTTGCCGCGGCTGCTTCTAAAATTGTACTAGATTTCAGAAGGGGAACATCCTTGGGCACTCAGAAACTGATGTGTGGATTATTTTGTAAATTGCGAAAAAAATATAAATCCAAGATAGCGTCCAAAATTGCCGCCATTTGAAAACTAACCGGTTTTAGAATGCCTAACTTTTGATTGCAATCATCAACTGGAACGCAATTTGTTTGCATTTGCTAAAAGAATTAAATTATCTACACGCTGGTATCAAAATTTGTGAGTTTAAGAATTATTTAAGGTACAAATTTGAGGGAAATGAAATTTTTTGGCATTTTTTAACAAAAAAAGGAAATATTCGTATCTTAATGTTTCCTTTTGATTATGCGCAAATCTAATTAATCAATTAGCCAATGTTTTTCCTACAAATTTTGACCTATACACGTGTTAGTCATATCAAAATACCGTTATGTACATTATTCCGAAACGGAGTTTATTCTGTAACGAAGATCATCAATCAGTTACAACATGCAGAAGTTGGTTTACTGCGTACTTTTTGCTAAAAGTGATCATAATTTTTTTTGATCATGGAGAACTCATGATCAAAATTCCCTCACTTGGTTACACATTATACACACTGTTAAATGTTTCTTAAAAACTTCGTTTTGACTGTCAGCCGGACTTGAAACGTGCAAATAAACTGTACAAAGTGATTCGAAACGGGCAATAACTTGTAACAACGTCGTTTAAATAACTGTTGTTAGTCCTCAGCTGCCAGTCCAAAACGGATGTATTTTACTGAACTTTTTTTAACAGTGTAGGTGCACTTTTAAATACAATGCAAGGCTTATTTATGTTCTGAATATGGTTTGCAACCCTATTTATTTTGTCCAGTTTATTAAAATGAAAACATCTTAGGAAATTTGGTAATCATGTGTACATATCATTGTATTTTCCATTGATACCTAACGTGCCTAATAAGTACATGAACAATGCTCTACATGACATCATAACTATTCAAACCTTCATGTGCTGGCTTATTACACTGTTCGCGCTAAAATTAGCAAATTTCTGATTTCAAGCCAAACAACGAAGGTTTTTGACAAGCCTATTCTACCCCATGTGTTATGTTAATATATTTTGCAATGCAGAAATCATAGAAAGTGCGTGTACACTGACTGCCTTAGAATAGTTCAAGAACACAGATTAATTCACACACTTCACAAGGCCCAGGCTTTTGGAAGTTAAATACAAGTCTCTTAAATGATAGAGTAATTAATGCTATCAATCAAGATATTATTGGTAAACCGTTCAGAAGTACCCGCCTCTGGACATGATCCAAATATTACCCTAGAAAATGATGACCTTAAATGGTGATGGGCCAGTTCCATTCAATATGATCCAGAAGAAAAATACTGAAAAAACAGATTAAGGACGGTAAAGGAAATAAAGTTCCGATATGTCAGTGCAAAAAATATCCAAATGGTGTTAAAGCTTCATAAGAAAGCCAAAAAAAGAGAACGTTCTCAAAAGTATTTATGTTAAAGCACTGCCCTTTTTTATACGTCGTCCAAAGCTCAGTGGGTTTGAAGACGGGAAACATAATTAGTAGGTATTTTCTCAATTTAGAAAAAAAACACTCTATAGGAAGCAAAAGTTTATCCGAAAATTGATTGTTGAGATGGTGATGAAATTTCAGAACCAAGATTCTTAACTGCTGAAGCTGTTTTTTATCAAATTGGTATACATTGAAAAATATCAATGATAATAGTGGACATTGACTCTGTCTTTTTTTTGCAACACCTCTTCCGAGCTAGATAGTGATAGTTTTGTTTAAAATGGTTGGAAGGTCGATTACGAAATGGGGAATTTGAATGCTGTCGAGTCAATGCTAATGATAACTCTCCGGACTGATGGTTTTACCATCAGAATTTTTTCACAAAAAAACTTTTTGGAACAAAATTAGCGGGTCCGCTCGTTGAAACTTAATTATTCTTTTTGATAAGGTATCCTTTCAGAAAGGAGAGGCATAATTACACTCTTGCCTAAAAAGGACAAATCTTTGATGTATCTGGAAAAATGGAGGCCCATCTCACTGCTGAACGTAGATTATAAAATAATTACAAAGTCTCTTGCAAACCGTATGAAACTTGTCCTTGACGAGATTATACATCATGATCAGACCGGTTTCTTAAATGGTCGCTGTATTGGCGAAAATGTTAGATTACTTTTGAATATCATAAATTTTACAGATGTTGAGAATATTACTGGTTTTGCCTTTGTTATTGATTTTGAAAAGGCATTTGATAAAATTAGCTGGAATTGTATAAATAAATCTCTGGTAAGATTTGTCTTTGGCCCAGATTTACAGAAATGGATTAACCCTCGTCTTACCAAACCTTTTTTTGTAACACGGTTTACCAAGGGGGGGGGGGGTGGTTACGATCGAGAATTCGTTATAAAGCACCCGATGCTTATGAGTTTGATACCAATGGATAGCTATGGTCCTCTTCTTTCCATTGATACCAAAATAAGTACCAACATACCTAGTATGGCGTCACAATGACGTCATCAAGTCCGCGAGTCGGCAAAATTGGCATTTTCCACAGAAAATAGGCGAAAATTCGGATTTTGCGCTAAAAAACGTAGGAATATCGGATTTTCATGCGGTTTTCAGCTCTAAATGATGACAATTGGCGATTTTCTTCTGGACAATGATTTCCTTTTTATGATACATTTTAATGTGAATCCGTGGACAGTGCGCAAAACCGATAACTTTATCCAAACGACTGAAACTCGATCTCTACCTAGTGAATGATCTTTGCAGCAAATTTAAGATAATGAACTAAACTTTCCGAGGATACCACATATGTTAGTTATATTTTACTTAAAAATTCAAAATGGCGGACACAATCAGAGTCAATTTTTTTACTTACCCTGTAGATGCGCAATAGACTCACAAACTACGAATTTTCATTTCAAATTTCTCCACAAAATTATTGCTACAAATGATTTTTTGTTTAAAATTGGCGCTATATAGACTATAATGACTAACTTTTGTGGCGATGATATCGAGACTCTTGAGCACTTATTCTTTCATTGTAGGATCGTCAAATCCTTTTGGATACAGGTATTGTCGTGGATAAGAGAAAAACTCAATGTGACATTAGTTACAGTATGGAAAATATCTTTTTTGTTTTTTAAATATGTAATTCTCCACTTGCAATATATCATATTGCTAGCCAAGCAAATCAAACTGGAAGAAATAATTGCTCAAAAAAAAAATAAACTACCCGTCCATTATCATAAATGTGAGTCTTTTAATTAGGGTCAGGATAACTTTTACGCATTTGATGCAATAATTGTACGGCTCGGCGCACTGAGCCGAGGGATGTCGTACTATATGATAGGGATAATGTTTGGCCATTTTGGGTATTTTTTTGATCAATGGAAAAGTGATCTATGCATTTTTGCATATGTATACATGGAAGCATCAAAGTGTTGTGAAAGATTTTATATGCCAGGTGCCCAGAACCGTGCACAAGTTGGAGATGGGACTTTCTAGGTGTGTGTGCCCCAAAAAGGATTGGGCTGAGAATTGGTCTTTTTTAGTTACCACTTGTACTACACAGCTGTATATTTCTTAAACAGTTTATAGGTGCATTTCATGGGGTGGATCATGTTGGATGGATTTTATCCCCCCCCCCCATCATCCAAGCATGCATGGAACACAATACAACATTTCTGGCTTGCCTGGACATTTTAGATTTTCATAATTGTGCGTGAATAAAGGCAGTAGCTAAAGAAAAAAAATAATATTATGAAATCACAAAAAGCAATCAACATTTATTTTGTATCATTTATTCATTCCGTCACCACTGCACAGTGTCATGTAATATCATTTTCATACCTCTAGCTTTGTTCAAGGACTTACTCTGTATAGGTTTTATAGAGTGCACTAAAAAAGCTTAAATCTCAAATAGCTGCTATATGAACTTTGTTACGTAATAACTTTGGTATATCGTTTGGTATATCGAATGCTCCTGATATTTTTATGCCATCTGCGTATGATATCAGGTCAAATTTGTGGAAAATATCGAATGCATTGGTATAATGTATTTTTGATGCTTGTTCTCTTTTATGTGTGCGTGAATAAAGGCAGTAGCTAAAGAAAAAAAATATTATGAAATCACAAAAATCAATCAACATACATTCAATTGTATCATTCATTCATTCATTCATTCCTTTACCACTGCACAATGTCATGTAATATCATTTTCAAATCTCTAGCTTTGTTCAAGGACTTACTCTGTATAGGTTTTATAGAGTGCACTAAAAAGCTTAAATCTCAAATAGCTGCTTTATGAACTTTGTTACGTAATAACTTGCTTTTGGTATATCGAATGCTCCTGATATTTTTATGCCATCTGCGTATGATATCAGGTCAAATTTGTGGAAAATATTGAATGCATTGGTATAATGGTTTTGACTTTATTAAAGAAAATATAAATATAAAAAAGTCCGTTTTTCCAAAAAAAAATGCTAAAAAACACCTTTTTAACCTACTTTTCTACCCTTAACATCCTTAAACTATACCAAAATCGGTATCATCTTGTAGAAAATTTTATTGGCTTTAAAATGCAGTCAACGGCACTATTTTTGAAGGATGTACATCATACGTTATAATATAAAAAAAAAAGCGTTTAGGTAAAAAAGGCGACCATTCTGGACGCCATCTGGTTTTATTTTTTCGCAAGAGCTTATGTAATCCAACATCACTTTTCATACCCCTAACATATACACTATGCATATATGGGGTCAAACAATTTTTAGAGCATTAGAGCAGAGGCTGTAAGGTCAAACCTTTTTAGCGAGATACGGATCGTGGGCTCAGGGACTATACTGGTTTGACAAGAGGAGGAGAAAAACCTACGTTAGGTTCCACCAAAACCCAACCACAAAAAGAGATGTATTGTAACATACATACAACGAGAGTGTGATAATTATTCATTAAAGAGACATGAGGAGATTTCCAGAAAGAAGCGTTTGAGTGAATGAGTCGATCCTTCTACAAAATGAGGTCAGACGAACAAACAAACAAAAACAAAAATGTGTTCTACGGACCCGACGAACTGACCGTGATATGGCGTTTTGGGAATGGGCTTATAATTTGCTGTACAAAATGGATTGATTTTGAATTTTAAAAAGTGAGGAGGCTATAGAGCGTGAAAATGCTTTTCTGGGACAGATTTTGGTGATTTTTTAGCAACATTTGCAAATAATAATATTAACAATAATAATAAAATAGGCCTAAATAAATATCTAAAATAAGATCTTTTATTTCGTTGTCTTAGCCATTAGCGTTTTACTGTTCTGAGCAAGGAAATCTGGCCACATATAAAATATAAAAGTAAAATTCAGCGCTAGTTAATATACTTTTGATATCGTTTATATCGTTTGATTCCCGGAGTTTGATTTTAACCTCGTTGGGCATATATAGTTTGCCATACTTTCCGTTTTCTTTTCTACGTGAGATATTTGCCTTCAAACATAAAAAATAGGAGAAAATTGAAGTCCGAAACCCAACATCAAAATTATTTTTAAAAAATGAAAAAATACTTCAGTAGCAGCTTGAATTCTTCCGAATATGAATGTTTCTAAAACCAAACATGTGTAGAAATTATGTAATGATGTTTTGCCTTGTATTCTCAATGTATTTTTATATTTTTTAAATACAAACATAATGTCCGTGAAAACCTTGTTTATTATACGTTATCCTTCACAAAGCAGTTGCTAAATTGATTGATTTATTTATTTATTTCAGGTATAGAAACAGCTAACAAGCAGCATAATTATGCTGAAAAGTGTTAGCTTTACAATATTAAAATACAAATATACATAAGATATAGATATATTTTTTTAAAAGCTCAAAATATACAACATTTAAAAAATGAAAAATGAAATACAAAAATAAAGACATTTAGAATATACAACATTTAAAACAGTAAAATTCAATGGAAAGAGCAAACATAATAAAAAATATAGTAAAGCACAATAATTATTATAAAAGGTTGAGTTAACCACAGGTATTTAATTTTTGAATGACAAATGCGATAGTGGAGTTCCTGTATCGATTAGTACGCATTTTTGGAAGCTCAAATCTTGTATTTTTCCTGAGGTTGAAATAATTATCTTTTTCTTTAGGCAGCATGTGACGATGTCTGTCAGAATGCAGGACCTGCTGACCAAATTTCAGAACCAAATCCTCCCTACGCCGGGAAAGGCTAGTGATATTCAAGAAAGTGAGAGCATCTTCATAATGTTGACAATCTTTTCCAAGGATGATCCTGCAAGAACGTTTTTGAATCCTTTCCAATTGGAGAGACTGTTGTTTTGTAAGACTTGAATGCCAAACAGCGCATGCGTATTCGAGCAAAGGGCGGATATAGATCTGATATATGGTCAGCATGTCCTCAACAGGAGCTCCAAACCCTCTTAGTGAATATAGCAGAAAGAGTCGTTTGCTAGCCTTAGATATCATGTTTTTCACTTGTATGTCCCAACCTAAATTATTTTGAATGACCAGACCAAGCAACTTCATGTTATTAACTGTTTCGAGAATCTCACCACCAAGACTAAGCTGGGGATACTGGATTGGTGTTTCCATAAAGTTAACATGTAGGAGATGGCATTTGGAAGGCTTTGGAAGCATATCATTTTCTTTACACCATTCATCAAGGGTATTGAGATGGTATTGAAGTTGTGGTGGAGAATCTGACTTAACATTTACAATCTCGCCAAGAGTGAGATCATCAACAAATTTCCAACGGGAATCTGTAGTTACAGCAGCATCATTGACCACGACACTGAAAATACCAGGCCCCAGTTTGGTACCTTGGGGGACACTGCAGGTAATGGTCTTTACATTTGAAAGATGTCCCCTAAATCTGACGCACTGAGTACGGTTGGTCAAGAAACTACAGATTGTTGGAATTATTGATGGTCTCACCCCTGAGTTGGTGATTTTAGTAACGGCAACATTATGATTTATACGGTCAAAAGCTTTGGTAAAGTCATCCACAGTACACAGAGTTGCATATTTTCCAGGATTATCAATACCTGAAACAACAGTGTTGAGCATGTCAACAAGGTAATGAGTCGTACTGCTTTGCTTGACATTACCATATTGTCTACAGTCCAACTTTGTAGAAAAATCATCTCTAAGCCAATTAGCTAAAAAAGCTTCGAAGACACGACCTAATATTTTTGTTAGCGCAATAGGCCGTAGTTCGTTGGCATTAGTGGGTTTCTTAACCTTCGGCACTGGGATAATAGCTGTTGTCTTCCACACAGATGGGAATGTACCCTCCTGAAGGCAGGCATTGAATATCTCACAAGAGGATGAGAAAGCTCAAATGAGAATTCTTTGATCAATTTGATGGGTAAATCCTCAGGATGACCAGCTTTCAGTTGATTGCGTTGCTTCAAAACATCAACACGATCAATTCTAGGGGGTGGTGGGAGAGGGAACTAGCTGGTAAAACCTTCCAATTCTGAGTGGAGGAAGCTCACAACAAACAGACAACATTCATTCAATTTTTCGGATTGATCTTTCACAGAATAACCAATCTTGGAATACCAAATCACCAGTCTTTTGTTTTGTTATGAAATTTAAAATTCCTTATATTCATGTGCCATTACCAGGTTGAGATTTTTTCAAAACCATCAACCATTATCTGTATAGATTTCTTCTTAGAATTTGATTACATAACATACTTTATTACGAAGTTCTTTCCACAAGGCTCTAGATTCCCTATTTTGAAAGCGTGTGGTAAAACTTTAATAAGAATGATTGTTTTATGCATCTTAATAACACAAAACAAATTGGAGCATATTTCTTGAGTCAATTAGATATAGAAAGGTCAAGAAACCTCCTGATAATGTATCGGGTGGCATATTTGTTGCTTTAAAATTTGATAACGTAATAAACCCTTATTTCTTTGCTTGCAGTAAAAATTTTTGTGTGATACTGTGCAGAAACGTAAGAAAGTATATTTTTGGCAATATTATTTTGATCGTATAGGTATTGACTACTTGAAATAACTTGGAAAGAAGTGAGCGAAGCTTTAGAAAAGTATGAAGACGGCAAAGAGGCTGAGCATATGTTTACCAGTGATCTCTAAGTAGGTAAAATCCAATGCACCACATGGACCTACAGAGTATACCAGTGGGAGTACTGTTATATGGCTCCATTTTTCGATTAAACTTTAAAAATATAATTTCTCAATTTTATTTTGAGAAAACGATTTCTCACGGGAAAGTACTTTTGTTTACTATAAAAGAGAGAAAGGGGAATATCTAGAGTTGTTTTGCAAAATGCACCTGTAGATTGCACCAAAGGGGGAGATAAGGGGAATTCCCCTAAGAATGCTAAACACTTAGTAACTGAGTCAAATTGTTATGTTTTGAGATCAAGACATTGCAGTGAACTGGGGATTTCCCCTCAAAGTTATATATGTGAAATGAGACTGATTATTGTTAGAAAGGGGAATTCAGCTTTATGAAGTCAATATAATGGAGATGAGTAAGGATCTTGCCAGCATCCACTAGTACACAAGTAGCTAGAAGATAGCTAGTTTTTACTCTGCATTGAGGAGCAGACATGTAAAGTACCTAGTGCCCGGATATATAATTCCATGTGAGCCAGAGTTGCTGTATTATTCTACTGTCGTCTTGAAGCCGAAAGTGGCTGGGAATCAAAAATAGGCTTCCAAATTGTGGACAGATAGAAGGGGTTTTCGTTGGTGAATTATCTTGGATCTGAACACCACTGTGGAATATTATATTGTCGTCGAGGGATTGATGTGACCTTGTAGTCTTGACTGCTGGACAAAAGTTATCTCAGGACTGAGAAGACCAATGGAATATTACCTGAGGATTTATAAGCGTGACTTTGCATGCTGTCATTTTGGAGTCTTCGCTGTGAGGACATATCATCGTTGAACTGCAACGCTTTCAACACAGGACACTAGTAAACCATAAGTAATCTTAACTAATTGTGTATATGTAATGTTGTTTTGGACATACCAAATTCTTGAACCAATTACAAATCATTAAAATCTGTTATATTGTATAAAATTTAGATCACTTGTGCACAAGGCTCATTTATTTGTGTTTGAAAGGTATTTCTGACCTTTGACGCCTACGAGACGTCATAACAGAATTAATATATATTTCCAGATTGGTGGAGCAAAGTAAGAATATGATAGAGATAGGGATTAAATCAGTACAGCAGGCGCCTAAAAGGACCGTTTGTTTGCAGTATTATAAAAGCTGATTGTGATAACTACGTTAAGCTGAGGAAATGCAACTTAGCACTAGATTTTGCCTTCGCTCTACAACCACCACCCCACCACTGGGGTACCTTGAGATGTTGCATTTCTCTAAAAAGAAAAGAATGTACTTTTCATATAAAACAAAAACAAGAAACACATAAAAATAATACAATAATAGAAGGATTACAAACCCATACCTAGTTCACATTGTTCGCCAGCAAACAAATGTACACAGTCACAAATGTATTTATCTCCTAATTTCAAACAGGTTCCGCCATTTTGACAAATGCATTCTGAAAAAAGAATGATAAATAAAAGTTCAACGTCACAAAATATAAGGGCTGGTTTTCTGTTAAGGAGAATGCACAAGAAGTGTTGATTCGTGCTTCCGAATTCCCGAGCGCTTCGAGTGCTTTCTCTGACTTAAACCACTGCATTTTAATAACAATTTTATACAGAAAATACGCGAATGTGATTTGTGTACCTGTGGATTTGGTTGCATGTTTGATAACGTGTTTATACGAAATTGAATTATTACACACCTGCTACTATATAAGAATTTCTTACACACTTCTCATTTGTATACCTGTAGATTCGTACATATTGATGGTTTAGTCAATACTGTAAAACCAAGCAGGCGTTAAACCATGGTTAAACTGAGTTGCTCTAAAGACACATGTTGTTGTATAACTGTAGATTTGTGATACAACGACTTTTCAAATACTATATACATTCTCACACACCTGTTATTTGTATACATGTAGATTCGTACATAATGGATTTCGGTTTAGTTATTAGTAAAGCGAAATCAAGCACAAGCGTTGAAATCGTCCATTGCTATATGGATATTATGGTTTTGCAGCTGGAATAAAATTGCATTTGTCGTGACACAACACATAAAACGGATTCCGATATAGAATTATTCATTACTCAAAGTAAAATTATTCTGTTAAGGAGAATGCACGAGAAGTCTTGATTCGTGCTTCAGATTCGTAAATTTACCCATCCATTGAGAGTCTGAAAGCCGTCAATTGTTCGAGTCACGCATCAGTGCATGTAGGAATGCACCATTTAGTACTGCAGTGGGCATTGCTATAGGCCTATGAACATGCATGTGTGTGTCTTGTTGTCCGGGCTTTCTAAATTTGCTACCCGATGGATATATGGTGGATATACGTTATCTTGGAAAATTAAACCATATCTTCGAAAGAACTTGCGAGGAGTTGATTTACTGAAGAAATGGGGCAACACTAAATATTTCAAGAAACCAGTATCTAGCTCACTGCAGATTCATATACTTTTGGAATATATTTACCAAGCGATACGGGACAAGGTTTGATTTTGGAATTCTACTATTCCTCCGGAAAAGGCCAAGGATTACGACATGTCAAAATGCAGTCCTAAGGTGCGTGGCCAAAAATCGTCTCAGCTTCATGCGCTGAGGCGCGGCGGGCACAAAGGTTTTAAAATCGCGTTTCTTTACGTTGCTATTTTGAGATGTTTTAGAGTGTTTTATCGACAAATTAAAAAAAAAATGGCCAATAAAATGAGCTAAAAGGAAATGCAAGAAACAAAGATTCCGGGTAGCACAGAGACTTTTTTACCTCAAACACAGTGTATCGGGCAAAAGAAGCTGAGATTAACTTTTTTGCCATTATTATTAAAAGATTAAAAAAATATTTTTTAATGTCAAATATAATGTACATTTTGTTTGCGTGAGTAATTCCTCAGGATATTTAATGTTGGCAAATTTTTCCTGACGTCCCCCTACAATTTGTGACCTCCTTTGCGTCCCTAAGATTTGTGAAGCGCCCTATATATAGGACCCCCATTGTAAAAATAAATTAGTCAACTTTCTACATTTGAGACATTTGAGTACTATAACTCTAGACATTGACGAACTATGTTTTATAGGACTAATTTGTAGAAGAGTGAGTAATTTATATTTACAGGGCAATTTGCTGTTTCCGCTAGAGAACAGATAATATACCTAGGCCTAATCATTATCATATTGATATACGTACGAGATGAGTAAAACAAATGAATCAATAATAAATTTGCAACATTCCAAGGCAATGTAAACCCGCATGACAAGTTAACTCTAACGATAGCCTTAATACAACACCTAAACAATGGCATGATGTATTTAAAGTAAAAAAAAAAAAAATTACATGAAATTGTAAGCCCAGCAGAGGCTTAAATTGTTACTCATTATACAGAAGAAAATTACGTTAATTGAAATAAAGTTAAAATAGAAAAGCAATCAAACAAACATAAAAAAATAAAAATATTAATGGTAACTCGTATAGGCCTACTATGAGCCATTTCCAAGCTTGCTCGATTTTACGTCACTGGGCAAATTGAAAAAAAAAAAAAAAACTACTAAAGTAACAGGTACGATTTACAGAAATGACAGGTGTACAATTTTTGCACTTCAAACCAAAATTATAAACCGACATGTGTACAAATTGTATTATATAAGTCATTTCTTAAACGTGGCAACAAAATTATGGGCCGAAATGATTTTCCTTAAAAAGATGAACAAAACATAATTGCACAAAATTAAGCATGTAATACAAGAACATTGTCATATTTAAGCATGCTAAATAAGGGAGAAAATGTTCTAACGTTATTGTTTGATGCTAATGATAGTTTTCTGTTGTTTTTGTACACATGTAATGCAACTTTTGCATTGTTAAAATGCAGATTATTTTTTTACGAATCCACACTTTTTGGCACAAATCTATAGTGTACTGTAGATTTCGTGTTGAAAAGTGTGGATTCGTAGAAAATAATCAACAGGACAAACAAAGAAATGACGTCATCGCAATGGTTTAATTAGTGTGACACAAGTGATGTAGATCCATATCCCTTGCTAAACGAGAAAACTAATTGAACTGACTTAAATCATTGCTCACAATGTAGAATCAATGTCCGTATTAACCTTTTGAATAACTGTGGATTCGTAACTTTACCCATCCACTGACAGTCTGAAAGCCGTCAATTGACACGATAAGAGAAGATTTATTATCGATCACCTGTTTGAATCCACGCATCAGTACATGTAGGAATGCAGCATTTAGTAAATGTCCATGGTTATATGCACATGCATGTGCGTGTCTTGTTGTCCGGACTTGTCTAAATTTGCTACCCAATATCTTGGGGATGGATAATCGGCGAGTTATGTGGCGGCGAGTTATGGGCGAGTTACTACTGTTAGACCATTGGGCGAGTTACTGTTAGACCAGTGGGCGAGTTACTGTTAGACCAGTGGGCGAGTTACTGTTAGACCAATGGGCGAGTTACTGTTAGACCAATGGGCAAGTTACTGTTAGACCAATGGGCGAGTTACTGTTAGACTGTACCAAATTGTATTATAAGCTGAAACGTCACTTGCTGATATAGTCTCAGGAGTAGGATGAAGGCAACACAGGAACCTACAGCAGGGCTTGTGGGCTAATACTGTTAGACCAGTGGGCGAGTTACTGTTAGACCAGTGGGCGAGTTACTGTTAGACCATTGGGCGAGTTACTGTTAGACCAATGGGCGAGTTACTGTTAGACTGTACCAAATTGTATTATAAGCTGAAACGTCACTTGCTGATATAGTCTCAAGAGTAGCACTAGGGTCTATAACAACATTGGAGGATGGGGAGGGGTAGGATGAAGGCAACAGGAACCCACAGCAGGGCTTGTGGGCTAATATCATGGGCAAGTCCTAACTGGAGGGGTTAAATACCACTTTTATAACCCCTCCCCCAGTGTTGTTTGCTTTAAAAGGTGATTTCTTGGGGGCAGGGCAAATATCTTCAACTGATAGCTACTGATGGGCTCACAGTTGAAATCACTTTCAATGGCACTCGGGGTCATAATTAACACCCTTCAGTTTCATTTATTATTAAATTAATTGTTAAAAAGATTAAAAAACTACACTAGTCAGTTTCATGAATGGGTGGGTATTCAATAAGCGCCTTTACAGTTTCACCCCTTCTACATGATGTGACGGTCATTGCAAAGCTCATCAATTAGTCCTATTTTATGAGTGTAAGATTACAGATTGTGATAATTACATGTTTTGATTCAAAGGAGGAATTCGAATGTTGATCCCCAACTAGCCATGTTTATCATCCAAGAATGAGGAATTTTGATGAGCCTACTCAATCTGATGAATGAAGGCCACAAGACCCTAGTACCCACGCCCTATCCTTGAAAAAAGGAGCACTGCTGAAAACCTTCGAGTATCATGAATCAAACCGTCTGTAGACACATTTGCATTTCTGGTACGGTACATACTTCTCAGGGGTGGTCAGTTGCAAGCGTGTTGCAGGTTAATGCTTCAACCATATGTGGGAACTTGGTGACCACTGTCCAAGCAGTACATAGACCCGCAAGAGACCTATAAGCAGTACCAAAGCATTATGTTGGTGTGACGTTGTCCATCCATGCCCTCTATGCACATTGAATTATTAAAAATAATTTTTACAACTTTGTTTTTCCACTACCCTTTTGTCCTAAAAATGAAATAGAATATTAAGCAAATCATTAAAACAAATCAATTAAACAAAAACCAAGTAATTGTTCTAATCATAAGTCGTCAATTGGTCCAACAGTAACTCGCCCATTGGTCCAACAGTAACTCGCCCATTGGCCTAACAGTAACTCGCCCATTGGTACAATAGTAACTCGCCCATTGGTCCAACAGTAACTCACCCATGGATTGGTCCAACAACAACCCGCCCAATGGCCTAACAGTAACTCGCCCACTGGTCTAACAGTAACTCGCCCAATGGCCTAACAGTAACTCGCCAGATGGTCTAACAGTAACTCGCCCATTGGTTCAACAGTAACTCGCCCATAACTCGCCGTGCCATAACTCGCCGACTAACCATTTCCAATATCTTGAAATTACAAGCTAAACCATGGCTTCGAATGCACTTGCGGGGAGGGGATTTAATACGGCAGCAATATAATTTCAAGAACCAATTATCCAGCTTACTGCAGATTCGCACACTTTTGGAATATAATTACCGAGCGATTCCTGAGAGTTTATGCGGGACGGACTTTATTTTGGAATTGTACTATTCCCTCGGAAAAAAACGCATGTCAAGATGCAGTCCTAAGGTATGTGATCTTCTTGTTTTAAATTGCCCCAGCTTTAGGAACTCATAACGGTTTTAAAATCGCGTTTCATCACATTGCTATTTTAAAATGTTTTCGAGTATTTGGCCGATAAAATGAGTTAAAAGGAAATGCAACAAACAAAAGCCCTTTATTATAGTGGAGGGGCCTATGTAAATTTGGTGAAGTTCATGTTAATTGTTGGCAACCACTATAATCGTATACTACTGGGTCTGAATATTCAGAAAAGCGATGTTGCCATTTTTTCTGTTGACCGTTAGTGACCTTGACACAAGGTCAAAGGTCAAAATGGTCATACATCGTCCAAAGTATATCGACTTTGGTACCAAAATGTGGCAAATTTCACAAGGAACATTGTATATGATATTTAATTTCTTATGTGACGTTTTGTTTTCTTGTTATATGCAAATAACCTAATTAGAGACAATAATATGCATACAATTGCCTTGATGCAGGCCCCAGTCCTAAAGCAAGAGTTAGACCTAAAGTTTTTGCACAATGCAGTCATCTGTAAACACTCTGCTTGAATGTAGAATGAACCCTACACAACCCCCATTATTTCTTGCTAAATATTAATTCCCATGGGTGAGTAAAGTAAACCAAGTTGAAAATGATCGAGGTGTCTATACCAAATCCATTGAACGAATCGTTGTTATTACCGTGAAATAACCACGATTCGCACTTCAGAGACAAACGTATGTATACTACTTATCTTAGTCTCAGTCACATGTATGATGTTTGAGACCCTGAATAGTCTCGTCTAAAGCAAGATCAAATTAGAGTCACCCTATCCCCCGGCCCCCCTGATGACTGATGTCTGTGACTGATGTCTGTGGCAAGTCCCCGTATGGTCATTTGTGTTGAGAATCCCCCTGCCCCCGCCTAAACCCAACCCCCCATGCATCATAGCTGTTATTAATGCCCATTAAACAGAATTGTGTTACACAGTTTGCAAATATGTGCAAGACAAAATTGTGATTCTCTTCCTTTGTATGATGCTTTATTAAAAGTGTAGAGGAATTTGACAAAGTCCATTTTTTAGTTCAAAAAGGACCATTTTAAGGGGGTTAGTTTGCTTTACCAAAAAGTCCACATTTTCAAAGTCATGCACCCTCTAAACAAGGAGTTTCAAAAAGTACCGAAAACAAGTACAAGTAATTTGATCGGTCAAAAAGCACCCCTAAACAAGTATGGTAAGTATAAAATCTTACCCTTAATAAGTATTAGCAATATTTGACCCCTAAGCAAGTAAAATTTGTTTCTTTGAAGGTTATATACTAAATAGCTCATTTCCACAAAATGAGCCGAATACGATACAAACTCGAAAAATTAAATCTTACCCTAATGTAAGTTCAAGTCCCGGTTCAAGTGTGAAAAGTACACCTTTTTTCCAGATTTCAGTGTTTTTGCTACCCTTTTCACGTTACGTACACTGTTAAAAATGTTCATTAAAATAACAGCGTTTTGACTGGCAGCTGGGACTCACAACAGTTAAAATCACGTTTTTTACAGTCATTTGCACGTTTCGAGTCCCTTTTTACAGTTATTTGCACGTTTTGATTCCCGGCTAACAGTCAAAACGCCGTTATTTTAAGATCATTTTTAACAGTGTATATATCGTGCAAAAAAGTACCCCTTTTACGTGTTTCTTTGGTTGCGCATGATATTCTCTTATCAATGACCAGTGAGCCCCCCGGCTCTGGATGGAAAGAATAATTAAAACATCACACATGAGACTGAAAAGATAACTAGTATACTAACTTTCGTCTCTGTAGTGCGAATCGTGGTTGTTTCACGGTTATAACAACAATTCAGTCCATGGATTTGGTATAAAGTCTACATCAACCATTTTCTCTTGCACATTTTCATATAACAACTTGGTTTAGTTAGCCATGGGCATTAATAGCAAGGTATAATGGGGTTTGTGTAGGGTTCACTATACATAGTGCAAAAACATGAGCCCTAACTCTTGCTTTGGACAGGACTGGGGTCTGAATAATGGCAAATTTATGCATATTATTGTCTATAATTAGCTTATTTGCATATAACAAGAAAACAAAAGCTCAAGTAACAAAATAAATATCATATGCAATATTCCTTGTGAAATTTGCCACATTTAGGTACCAAGGTCGATATACTTTGGACGATGTATGACCGCTTTAACCTTTGACCTTGTGCCAAGGTCACTAAAGGTCAACAGAAAAAATGGCAACATCGTTTTTATGAATAGTCAGACCTAGTAGAAAATAGTTATAGTGGTTGCCAACAATTAACATGAACTTCAATAAAATCACTCTCTGGAGAACATAGGCCCCTCCACTATTACTACAAACACAGAGGGTTTCGGGCACAAGCTAAGATGAAAATGTTGTGGGCATTATTATAACTAAAAGGTAAAATGTCAATGTAATTCCTAATAATATTTAATATTTAAATTTTTCCTGAAGTCCCCTTACATTTTGTAACCTCCTTTTTCATTGCGCCCCAAAGATTTGTGAAGTTCCCTATAGGACCCCAGTGTAATAAATTAGTCAACTTTCGACATTTGAGTCCTATAACTAAGACGTCGGTTGACTAACTAGTCAAAACGATGTTTTATGACTAATTTGTTGAAGATTTTTTTTTTTTTTTTTTTTTTCCTAACTCTTGCTTTGGACAGGACTGGGGTCTGAATAATGGCAAATTTATGCATATTATTGTCTATAATTAGCTTATTTGCATATAACAAGAAAACAAAAGCTCAAGTAACAAAATAAATATCATACACAATATTCCTTGTGAAATTTGCCACATTTTGGTACCAAGGTCGATATACTTTGGACGATGTATGACCGCTTTAACCTTTGACCTTGTGCCAAGGTCACTAAAGGTCAACAGAAAAAATGGCAACATCGTTTTTATGAATAGTCAGACCTAGTAGAAAATAGTTATAGTGGTTGCCAACAATTAACATGAGAGGGCCCTTGTGTAAAGCAGTGCTGGTTCACTGATCTCGGCTACCCTCTTTAAATATGTCTGAAATAAATAAAATAAATAAAACAATTAACATGAACTTCAATAAAATCACTCTCTGGAGAACATAGGCCCCTCCACTATTACTACAAACACAGAGGGTTTCGGGCACAAGCTAAGATGAAAATGTTGTGGGCATTATTATAACTAAAAGGTAAAATGTCAATGTAATTCCTAATAATATTTAATATTTAAATTTTTCCTGAAGTCCCCTTACATTTTGTAACCTCCTTTTTCATTGCGCCCCAAAGATTTGTGAAGTTCCCTATAGGACCCCAGTGTAATAAATTAGTCAACTTTCGACATTTGAGTCCTATAACTAAGACGTCGGTTGACTAACTAGTCAAAACGATGTTTTATGACTAATTTGTTGAAGATTAACTAATTTATATGTACAGTGCAATTTTGCTGTTTCCGCTAGAGAACAGAAAAATATAAATAGGCCTAATCATTATCATATTGATATACAAGGTGATTAAAAAAATCACTAATATATCCAATGTAAGCCAAGGGGTTTTCACTCCCGTTGGTGCCCAAGGGGGCCCGGGGAGGGGGGGGGGGGTCCATGTGACCCCCTAAGGAAACCACTTTCCCGAGGGAATTTTTACGCGAAAATACCACATGCGAAGGGTCATAAGACAACTCCAAATCAGCAATAAAAATCAAATTTGTTATTTAGGTTCAAATTAGGGGCAAAACATTGTTTTCAAAACACGCGAAAATTGGGAAAAAAGACGGAAAATTCAAATGAGCCTTGCGCTCATATTAAACACTTTGAAAACTTATTTATATTGACATCTATTCTAGGCGACCCAAAGTACATGTATATGTGAACTTATATCAGCAAAAAAAAATTCGCTTGGTTATTTGATTTTTAAAAATATCCGTTAGTGCAGGGGGTGGCGTCCATGGGACCCCCGCTCATTAACGGTTATTTTGGTATGAAAAGAAGCGCATTTAAAAGTCAGACAATTACAAAAAATTTCGGCGCAAAAATCCCACGCGTAAAGCGGCCAGCGCGAAAACAAATTTTGAAGGTCCATAGGACCCCCCTCTTGGTCACTTAAGTGTTAATAAAACACGTAAACAATAACCTGACTACACATAATACGTTTAAAGTGAAAAGAAAATCTTTACATGAAACTGTAAGCCTAGCATAGGCTTAAAATGTTACTCATTATACAGAAAAAATGTCATTGATTGAAATAAAGTTAAAGTAGAAAAGAAATCAAACAAACACAAACAAAAACCAAACAAACTTAAGTATAAATGGTAAGTTTTATAGGCCTACTCTGAGCCATTTCCAAGCTTGCTCGATTTTACGTGGGCAAATTGAAAAACACTTCTGAAGTAAAGGTACGATTTATAGAAATGAATGAGTAAAATAAGTAAGAGAGTTGATGAAACAAAAATTATAAATCTACACGTGTACAAAGATGAAGAAATAAATTAAGCATGTAATACTAGAACATCGGTATATCTAAAATTTGTTGAAAACATTATTAATAAGGAATTATTTTAACTGGAAATCTCTTCAAAGACGGTTGTTTACACACACTGGAATAGTGTGTGCTGCAGTGTATGTGCGAGTCAAACTGATTGTTCCCCAACTTCCTGATTTTTTTCCTTTGTAACTTGGTAGGCAAGGAAGGCTCTAAACTTTAAATACTTCAAACTACATTAAATAGCTTTCATTTCACACTGGAGTTACTTTTTTCATTGTTGTTCAGGCAATCAATATCTGTACTCATTAAAATAAAGGCCCTCAGATATGGCCTTTGGATTGGACAGATTCCATATTGATTGGTTATAGAGCGAAAATTTCAAGAGGGATACCTTATATTATGTGTGCTTTACACACGCTGGTGATAATGGTAATAAATGCCGCCAATGAGTATAACCAGGCTTTTATTAAATTGGGATTAATGCAACAAGTACATTATATTTTTGACTGTTTAGAATTCTTCAGGCTTTGAATGACTAACTCGTTTTTAACTATTAAACTAAGCAAAACAAAAATATATTGAAAATGCACACCAAACCAGTTTCAATTTAGTGATACACCTAAGTTGGCTAAAGGTCAAGATCAGACTTTTGGAACAATTTTCTTTCATGATAAATATTACTACTTTTGGCTTCACTGGGGGTGCATACATGCAACAAACAAGAAAGTTTTTTTTGGGCCTTCTCGTTTTCGGATCATGGTTTTGTGAATTACACTGTTAACATTTTTACTACCCATCTCTATGGTTTACTGTACTGAATTTGTACACGCGCATTTCAGGAGCCCTCTAAAAATGAGGCCTAACTTGAATATAAATGCATGAATCTCGGGATTCTTGACATGGTGATACGAATAATATTTGTTATATAAAAGTATATATAATATTCTCAAAGATTAAAATATTTTTAATATTTTTTGATTCATCGGGGCACAATCATTTTGACTCACACCGTATAGTGTCACAACCTACAATTACGATTTTCCACAATGAGTGTCTAAAAGGTACTCTGGCAAATAATATTTAAATAAGATCTTGTTCACACGTACATGTGTTTGGTATCAGCAGATCCCGACTTACAAAGTTCACAATGGGTTCCATAAAATAACTCTGGACATTTACGGTATATTTAAATAAATGTTGTTCACACGTGCCGCCGTTCTCACAGGATCGCTGTCATCATTCTTAGCGAAAGAAATGAGATAGATAGAGGGGAGAGAGCGAGAGAGAGGAGAGAGAGGAGAGAGAGAGAGAAAAGAGAGGTTGAGGGAGAGAGAGAAAAGAGTTAATTTAATCATAACACGCGTGAGTTGATTGATATAACAATCGTATATCATAACCGTTGATCAATCAATCAATCAATCAAACACACACATATAATAAAGGAGGCCTCTGTGCCACTAGAATGTCCATCAGTACGCCAAAAATACGAAACAAAGACCCATGTCCACATACCCCGATTTTTATATATATATATATATATAAAGAATGAGACGAACGGAACATGTTTGGAAATTGAAGTAGGATCGCCAAGGGATACAAAGCTGCAGTAAATGACTACTGTTATTTGGAAACAGTATGCAGGGAAAAAATGTTATAAATAAAAAGATAACAGGAACCAATATAAAAGCAATAGTTTGTCAACAATGACAAATAAATAGGACAATGGTCACCAAATAACACTACAAACAATGGGGCCGGAATATGATCACCAGACAGAACAGGAAACTAGTTTAATGGGATATTGGTCCCTTTGAGGTTGGTTCGTTTTGGTAATGTCAATCCAAAAACGCTCGTGATGTAAATGACGGAATTTAGAAGTTTTCCCAAACTCTCGATAATCGTCAATTTAAGATCTTTTTCAGAAGGACTATGGGGAAAATGAACCGCAACCAGTTGTCAGATGACTGCGATAGTTTTTTTGTATACATTTTCATGACTTTGACAAACCTCCCCTACAAAAGAAATAAGTAATGGTATTAGAGGGGGACTTACTTTTTGTGTTGTTGTATTACAGTAATTTGTTTCCTTTTTCAGATTTCTTCTCGCTGAGCATATCCTTTATAAAAACCTATAGATTCGTTATAGAACTTTAAGGGTTCTTCATACAGTGAAAAAGGTTCTCTAAGTTTGTACTTTTTCATAAGGATGTGATGATGACTGCACATTGCGGTCGGCGCGGCCCTTATCGGTTGTAAAAAATATAATCAACATTGGCAATATTCAGAAACTAGTCTTATACATTTCATTTATTCACATGATCCAATCAAAATATCAGAAACAGACAGTAACGATTGAAGGATGACCAAAGCAGAGCAAAGCTCAATGGCCGACTGGGCCTAACTACCTGGCAGTAACTGCAATTTTTAGCGACTAATCAGTCCGGTCTAGATCAGTGGGTCAGTTCGTATTATTCAAGTTTCATACCTAACACACCAGTGTGTGTATTACTTGGCTTGGATCGTCTCTAAAGAATTCGGGAGCTCCTCCCTCGCAATCATTATCTTCGCCAGTTAGACCACATACTCGATATCGGGTTCGGCTTCTCCACCCACCTTCAACAAAATTCACTACACGCCCAGTCATTCCAGTCGTCCCAGTCGATTTAAGAAGGAATATGTATAGAATCTCTAACGAATAAAATAAATCGAGATTCCCTTGCCTAACTGGACGGCCAAAAAGGTGAATATTTCACTTCAAATGATGGTGGGTGTATTGTTATTGTTGTTTTTTGTTCTTTTTTTCCTGGAATTTTCTAGTTAACTTAAATCAATGAATGGGATATTGAAATTGTGTTAATTTTCATCTGATTAAATATGATATGTAATAATTTAGTAGTTTAAAACAGTTGCTTACTTTTTGGGGTTAAAATCCAACCGTTGAAACCGTTGATACGCACGCGTACTGGTGGGTCGATGTGTTTCATCACAGAGTATTGAGTAATAGGATTCACAATATTTCTTTGCATAACATGCACTAGACACTGGATGATTAAATATTTCTAAAGCCTTGAAGGGAGGCGTCATTTGGCTCCGCAAAAGCTGTTGCTTTTCAAAAATCACTTTTGGTATCACACCAAATCCCTTTTTCCACAAATACGTTTTCAAGAAAGTGCCCTCTTGAAGTATTTAAAAGCTCTAAAGTCAAGAAAGTACAAAGGCAACAACGATGTTCATTTCCGTTCCTTTCTAAGTCAATTGCAGTAGGTTTTGCAGTTGAGTTGTTTGCCTACGACGTTTTAATGTTTATACTTATTTTACTATCACAGACTATAATGCATAAAAGTGAATCCTTTAAATTCACAATTGGTTGACTTTAGAATTTTAAATACTATAAAGTGCCACCTTTTCTGAAAACGTCTCTTTTAAATGAAAGGAGAGAGTGTGTATGTGATATATACAGTGTTTTTTCTGAAAAGGAACACATCTTGTGGTCAAGCCAATGTCTTCTCTTACTTCCTCTTCTAAATTTTTCAAAACAACCACTGTTAAGCGAGGTTAAGCAATGAACGGTCCGCGAATTTATGGGGAAAGGGACCTCCGTATTGTTACTTTGGCATGTCACGGCCTGTGGACTTGGAGGCTTATGTACAATTATACATTCTATCAGCTATATTTATGGTTTTAATGGACAAGATCGAATTGCCCAAACTCCTTACTAAGATTGCATACGTAGAACATAGATTGAGCATTTTCACATCTCGTCCATACATTTTTATATCCTTATATTTTTGTTCACGAACTTTTTGCAAATCATTTACATTAACCATGTACCCGCTTATTTTAATTTTAATATTTCCTTTTTTTTTTTTAAAAAAAAAAGAGGTTGCTTTAAACCCCATACCTATCAAACACCTTGATATGAATTTTAAATTGTGATAACTTATCTCTAAATTCCCTGTTTTTGATACCAAGCATAATGTAATGAATAAAATAACCATTTGGTGCCATCCTGGGCATGCTAAATGGTAACCTTCTGAATTTATCGTTCTATAGAGATTGTACTCACCGCAGAGTTCATTTACGCATTGAGTTTCTTGATATGTTGTTGCTTCTGGATCCAAGCACCACCTGGTCCATTAAATAAACGATCTTTCCTCTCTTTCTTGTCCATCCCACATGGTTTATTGCAATCTTTATATACTCCAATCGCTAATACTGCCTACATATAACTTATAAATGGGCATATACAGGTGAGTAAAAAAAATGACTTTTTATTGTGTGTCAGACATATATCTGTTAACATCGGAAAGCCTATTTCATTTTATTTTCTGTAAAGATAATTCCAATCGGTTAAGTATAGGCCGAGCTACAGCTTTTGAATCAAGCAGTCAGCTTTCCCTTATCCCCGGATTCCCATTGCCTGCACGCGGCCACTGTAACGGAAATTAGTCCACAAAAAAGACATATGCTTATGTCCAATAAAGTTGTCTCTTAAAGGGTTAAAAGCCAGTGATAATTTAAGTTTTATTTGAAACACTTTCAAGATCTGATATCTTGGTCTACAATATGACAATAACTTTCAACCGCAACGTTGTCACAGATGCATTTTCCTGCCTGTTCCTTCAAAATGGTTGACTCATTCAACTCCTCCATAAACTGCTACCTTACATCAAGTTACTTTATTTTTAATGGTATGTTTCTAAGTGATGGAAGTAGAAACGTTAAGAGGCATCGATGTAGTTTGCGACTCGGATTTCTGTGGGTTGAACAGCGGCGTATTAATTCTGCGTCAATAAATATTCCATTGTCTTCTGGAGCGCTGATGTTCCTTCCTTCGCTAACTGATTCATTAATTAAATAATGTGGATCCTTTGATAGAGTGCAAAACGAACTACTTGATTCAAAACCGAAAACCCCTGTAGCACAGTCTATTCCTAATCGTATGCATTATCTTTGCAGCAAAATAAGATAATAAACTAATGGTTTTAGATGATACCACGTATTTTAGATATTTAGAAAATGTTCTTGAGACTTCAATGGCGGACACAGGCATCAGGGTCATTTGTTTGACTCACCCTGTACTTGACTGACTGCATTTGTATATGAGTTGCTACCAATGACCTTCGACCTTTGACCTATTGTCCTCTGAAACCTTTTACAACATAGTCTAACAACCAACTCATGGGTTCTTGCCTGA
Source organism: Ophioderma brevispina (assembly GCA_023653785.1). Classification (NCBI taxonomy): domain Eukaryota; kingdom Metazoa; phylum Echinodermata; class Ophiuroidea; order Amphilepidida; family Ophiodermatidae; genus Ophioderma; species Ophioderma brevispina. The sequence continues at coordinate 166,558 of JAMKCH010013695.1, read as the reverse complement.
AAAGATGGAAAACCTAGTCCTAAAGGTTGAATATAGAGAACACTATAATGACATGCATATGAGGTTCTGAAGATAAAATGCCTCAATAATTAGACTCCAATGACCTGAATGCTCAGGCTGAATGCAAATCAACGGAATGCAATTTTGAATAATATTTGAAAGAACATAATTGTGTTTCTATTGGTTTTCTGTATCTGATGTGTCCATATTTATAGGCAGGTAATAGAATATACATGTTATTCTTGGTTTATTATTGGTCTATCAATATAATGTCACATTAGGCAGCTAAATTCAGCTGAAATGGTACATTACAATCTTACGAAAATAGTATACATACCACAAGTCCATTGACATAAAATAGTCATAAATGTATGCATTATCTAATAAAATTAAGCAAATTAGCATAAAAACACAATGAACACACCCACTTAATTATACATACAGCACATTAAAATACTCCAACCACAACAATTACATCCATTAACGCCTTTACTCACACATAATACAACACTACCAGCACCCACATCTACACACACGCCCTAACTCGTCACACTAATTTTAACACCCAACCCACACATACTGGCTCACACACACACGCACACACCTTACACAATACATCCAATCATACAACTGTACCTGCACCTCACTACACACAACACACACCCTCACACATCACATTTATTCCCACACACACACATCGAGCACACACACACACACAACAACAACATCCACACACACACACGTGAATATACACACTGCAACCAACACCCACAAAACATTCACACAACCAATAGCCATTATAATATCAACAATAACAAGGAAGCTTATAATATCAAAGCTCCCTAGAAACGGGTTGAGCACTATATTATCACCACCAAACTATTTAGCAGTGGACTGTAGTGAAGGTGTGTGCGCTTCCGGATTGAAAACTTGTGAATTTTTGCCACAAGTATTTTGGCATGATAATCCATAAACTTGATTGAAGCCTTGCCAAACCTCATAATGGAAAACCCAGCCTGGTTTTCAAGGTTATACAGGGGGTGTCAAAACTGGACAATGCCACCGTGTGTGTCTGGTTATAAGGATTCTCAAAAAGGATAGTTTACCCTATCTATGGGCTTATAGTTCGGGAGAGTTATGGGTTTAAATAAAACGTAAAATACATTAAAATGAGCCCGAAAAGGGGCAATTTTTGTGTTGTAAGTAAAATGGGCAAAACGTTAAAAGTTGCCTTGATCAGGTAATAGTGGTGCTTAGTTCATGTATCAACAAAATAGGTCAAGGCAATAGAATCCAATAGCGGATTGACTTATTCGCCATTTGATTAAATACCAAAAACACTTAAGATAGTCAAAATAGTCCTAGATTTCATTCTATGAGCTGAACCAACAAACTGAACCACGTTTTACAAACAAATAACCAACTTTCACTCCTGTGTGTATGCTGACCTTTGGAAATCAAAACCTCCTATGTGTATTTGACCTTGAAATCAAAACCTACGTGTATTTGACCTTTGAAATCCAATTCATGTGATTTGAGCGCCTTTGAAAATAAAACCATGTGTATTTGACCTTGAAATCAAACACTCCAATGTGATTTGACATTTGAAATCAAACACCTCCATGTGTATTTGAATTGAATCAAACCTCCTATGTGTATTTGACCTTGAAACAAAACCTCCTATGTGTATTTGACCTTTGAAATCAAAACCTCCAGTGATTTTACCTTTTGAAATCAAAAAACCTCCTTTGTGTATTTGACCTTTGAAATCAAACCGTGTATTTGACCTGAAATAAAACCTCCTTATGGGTATTTGACATTTGAATCAAAACCTCCTAGGTATTTGACCTTTGAATCAAACCTATGTGTATTTTGACCTTGAAATCAAAACCGTCCTAGTGTATTGACATTTGGAATCAAACCTCCTATGTGTATTGACCTTGAAATCAAAACTTCTGTGGTTTTGACCTTTGAATCAAAACCTCTTGTGTTGAACTTTGAAATCAAACCTCTAATGTATTTTTACTTTTGAAATCAAACCCTTATGAATGGTATTTGATTTTGAATCAAACTCCTATTTTATTTGACCTTTGCCATCAAAAAACCCTATGTGTAACATTTCATTTTCATCAGTACCCACTGCAACAAAAACATAGATTATAGTAGATTTCAACATAAGTGAGACCTCATAACGTTTTAGGTCTGTCCCTTCCCCGGAGAGTAGAGGAATTATTTTTAATGTCAGGTAAAAAAATGTTTATGATACTCATACACTATAGTAATGTCTCGAGTAATAAAGTTGACCTGAAAATACCTTATTTTCAGCACATCTATATAAGATAATATGGATGTTTCAATCCATTCTTACATGTCGTCCATGATCCTCCCCAAACAGGCCAATCGCCATGTTTGGCGAAATTGAGTTTTTTGCAATATGATCTATATCACAAGCTTTTTCATGTACCAAATATTGAGCAAATACATTCCAATTTTTTAGATATAATAGAATTTGTCCTTTGGGGAATCATCCCAAACGATCCAATGAACGTCTTCACACAGACAATCTGCATTCGTCTGTTTGCTGTATCGAAACCACGCACTGCTGCTTATAGTGGCGATCGATCAATGGGATACGCGAGACTTCATCTCCTCGCTTGATTCAACACCGGGGGGGGGGGGGGCTAATAGAAGTCTGGTCGAGTTATATTAGTACAATTTGTGTAGCTGTATCTGAGTCGATTTTGCCACACTCAAAAAAACTGGAACACTGATTCATCAAACACTGAAAAAAAACATCTTTGGGCTAATTATTACGAGATTGTGAATGTAGGATGAGATTAAAAAAAAGCATGACAAACATCCTATAGGCCTATCCACCACTAATGTCAACCAAAATTTTACGGTGCATATCTGTAAAATTCAGTTAATTTTGGTAAACATATGCATACATGTAATATAAATTGAATTTGAATGGAATCTATAAAAGCTGTGGTTTATGTGATTTTGTTGGCAGAAATTGCTCCCAGAATTTTCCTATAAGATTACAACAATATTTTTCCTTACCCCTAACTTATATTGAGAACCTAATAGTGTATAACAATGTCATATAATTCAAAATCAAAGTTCAAACTACGGAGCCTCTCTGATAAAGTGTAGTCGTTAAGGCCCCAAATGGACACAAAAGTATTTTACTATATTTTAATACGTCAGTATTTCTTTTTTCTGTTTTTTTTTTACTGTGAACGGCACGTTATTTCGTACATACAAGATGCATGTTAGTAGTGGTATAAACAAAAATATGCGTTTTAGCTGCATGTGTTCTTTACAGAGACGTGGTTTGTAAGATGTCTTGACTGTCGACCGCGACGATCGGGGCCCTGGCGATGAGCACGGCAAAAAGGAGCCTACTTTATCAGTTTTAATCGCGCCAGTTGAGTTTTATTTTGTTATTATTTTTTGTTTTTTAGACACATAATATTAATGATCTTTATTGTGTAATGATTCAACTATACGTTTCATGAGAAATTCAACATCACATACCCTTACTTTTCATTTGAGAAGTAATACTACACATACATGTTTAAGTTTTACGGTGAATTGTGCAAAAATAGTAACATTTACTCATTTACACCTTTGCTGTCAAATTAATTGGATGTGCTGAAGTGTAATAAAGTAAAAGATTCAAATCAGCTAAGTTGGGAATCAAAGTATGAACAACAGATAATTTTAACCCCAGAAAGAAAAATAAACAATCACTAATTTAGTCGCTATTCACTTCATTTTTTTATAGATAGTTCAAAAAACCTCTTGTTTGAAACCCTTTTCACGTTTTGGTATGATTTGTCCATTTTAATTTAAATAATATTAATTTGAAAGGATAATGTATATACATAAATTCAATTGTTCTTATTATTCCCTTTATGGTTGCATAGTATCGTGGTTTCTTTAGGTATTTGTTCAATCAGAGGGTCCCGGTTGATTCTAGTTCATAGTATATCGGCTTTACTGTTTAAAAGTTACTTACATGATTAATTTACAGCCAAATTAACCTCGTCTACCCTAGCCATTTTTTTAAAACAAACTCCCGAAGGGGTGGGGTGGTACAGCCCCTGGGATTTTCCGGTACGACATCCGATTCCTGTAAAATTTGGTACAAATGATGGCTTACGTTTTTATTGTCCATTTGAATAGCCAAATAGTACCACAAACAGCCCCCCATTATGACGTCACTATACGTCATATGTTGGAGAAAAGTGCGAAAAACTGTAGGTGGGATTGATATTTCGCATTTGCGACCCCAAAATGCTTTTCATTATATAAACTAGTCATTTTCCCATTATGAAAATGTGATATTCCTACCTTTTCTTTGGATCACTTTCTTTCCTATACTATACTCCGGTGGATGTCTTGTTTGGATAAAAAGGAGCGAAAAATTTCAATTGACAATTCCATATGATAATCTGGCACCAAAAAGGGCTTTAGCTAGCCGAGGAAACCTGAACGGGGTACTAACCACCCCCCCCCCCCGAGGGTTAAGATCATAATGCAACGTAAAACAACGAACATCCAATCTTTTTTCGTTTTCCTCTTTTCTTTCTATATTTCCCACATACCTACGATCATTATTTTGAGTCCAGCAACTTAGTTGATTAATAAATTTCACTAACTTGATAAATTTTATTATCTGTGTTTATAAATAAGTGTCGCAATAAAGTAAATGTGGTTTTGAGTATCATGTAGACAAATTACATTCAACATTTTTCAGCCATCCAATTAAAATCCGATTAATGGTAACATAAAATATTACTTACTGAAATTCATTCAATAAAATTGAATGCAACCGATTACTCGTAATGAGTAGATACAGGAAATTATTTTCCTTTCAATTCCAGAACCGAAAATGTTTAACAGAGAAAATTTTCATTCTGCATTTCAATAATACACTTTTGATACTCAGAAATATGGCACATTTGTGAATTGAAATCAAACGTCAGAATTCTTGTCGGCAAACTGCCATCTTAACCTCAAATGGTTATTTTTTTACTCAAGAAAGTTTCAAACACAGAAAGATAAGAGGCAATACTCTAATCTAAGAGTGCTATGACTCAAAGGTAACTATACTCAATGATCTGTTTGAAGACAAAATTAAATAATATCAATGGCAATCAAATTTCATTTCAATTGGTTCTGATATACACTGCAAATCGTTTATTTTACGAGTTTTGATCCGTCATTGACACTATTGCTATATAACTCTTCATGGGTTTTTCGTTACTGAAAGTAAAGCTACTGAATCTTGTATTAATTTTCAGTGACAGTTTGAACTACTGAAAATTTAATACTATAAATTTAAGATACCATTATGATTAAAGCGTTGTTTTTAGTTTAATTGTTACTGAAAATCACAGTATTCATTATAACCGTGTTTATTTGTCGCTCCACTTAAATTAACGTGATTTTCGTCCGAACGCCTCGTATTTAATACAAATATGACCTGACTTGATAGTAAGATAAACTTTCTTCTTGATAAACTAATGATCTTTGATTCCTTTTACTCTACAAAAAGTATCAAAATTACACCTCAGCAATAAACAGATAAATCAACAACTTCTTCCACTTAACGTTTATGAAGTTAATTAATGTCCAATAATTCACAAAAACCCAAGGTTTCAAAACGTTAGACATGCGCTTTGGATGTCCATAGTGTACCTACATGTGGGCCCGAGCTACAATTTGGAAATACAAGCAAAAATCTGTGTAAATTTCATGTCCATTTACCGGCCGTATAACGACTACAACTGAAGCTTTATTCGATTTCTTTTTCAAGAATCAACATTATCGTACATTCAGTATTTGAATTTTCAATTTGTACGATTAATACTAAGTTTACCAGAAAAAAATGCCTATAAAAAATTTACAAGACAATTTGGCAGCAATTCTTCTTCCAACAATCAACCCCGTAAAATCCCTTTTTACAGGTTTCCATTCAAATTACTGTATATTTATAGCTAGATGTATTATATTTAACATTTAGTAAAAAATACTTTATTAAATCAAACTTCTATACAAAATACAAATTGTAGAACCGTCGCATTCCTTTTTTCTATCTCACTATCTCACGGCACTTATTGTGCCTGTAAGAGACATGACACCTTAGAAAACCGTACAAAGCATAGTCATTTCTAGGCGGCCCTCGCCGGCAAAAGTATGTTCAAACATGGTGAATACCACCAGCCTGAGCGATCGATCGACTCTTTTTTGTTACGCCAAACAGCTCGGGGGTTTAGTGGTTTGTTGTGCTTGGGTACTTTCCATCATTCTTTGCTGATTTTTTATTATGTATTTAAATATGTATTTAGTAACTTGATAATTTGTGTAAGATTTAATGGTCTAATCTTTTAACTCCAATCAGCCATATAACCCTCCTGGTCCGAGTTATCTTAACTGACTCACACCCTTACTTGCAGGGTGGACCAATTGCCTGGGTCAGCTTATCTCAACCTACCCTGGATAACCATTGTCCGTGGTTACCTAAATTTGCACAATTTGTTTTTAAATTTCAATTTACGTCATTTTTGTGTGCGCTATCACGAACTCCTGCCGCACACTGCACTCTTTGCTGCATCTATAGCTATAATATCACTAAATGCCTTGTGAAATTCTTTGGTAATATTTTATTCTTGTTGTATACCCATCAACCTTGTACCATGGGTGCATTTTCATTCCCGTGAAGGCCGTGTGGCAAAGCACAAAAACTAGGATTGCATACGAGGACTTTGCTCATAAATCCAGTTTCAATATCAGGGTAACACAATACATAAAAGTACTTAATTAAGGTACAAATTGTTAACAATCTTAACCAAATTAAGTACGCTTTGCTACCCTGGAAGCAGGACTATCAAAGCAAAGATAAATCAGGTGCATTGTGTTGATTTCGTCATCAGCAACAGTTGGATATCTTTGCATCACCGTAATCTGGCTGCGGCGATAGCAGAGATGATGTAGCCATTTCCGATATCCAGAATACTTACCTAATTATAAGCTGTGTGCATCATTCTCTTGACCGCCCTCATAGACGAGGAGGAGGTACAGCTATTCTCGTTTAGGGAACTGGTCTCCATGTGCATAAACGAGACCGCGAGTTTAAACTCCATGGAATATATGAATGTCACAATATCATCACCTTCTATCTCCGGAACTTATTCTAATCTTACAAACTCAGTCTTGACAAGAAAATAAATTCACCTGCATCAATGTTTCTAGATGTATTCTCCTCTCTTCTTGCTACGTTGAACAGTTGGTGAGTGGTCAAACAGTTGCCTCCTAACGGAGACTTAAATGTACATGTTGACGTGCTGATGACCGTGAGGCCATCTCCCCTTCCCAATATCTAGATCTGGCATGAACTTGAACAACTTTGTTGGCCCACTCACAATCGGGACACCACACTTCTGGACTACTAATAACTGGGAAGCAAGACAATTTTGTGAGCCATCAATTTCAACTCATAGTCACTTGCCGCTTAACAACTACGCTGTCAAGTGCTTCACCAAAATCAACGCGACCTGAACCGTGCTTAAACCATGCAGACTCTGAAAATTCGCAACCTCAAAAAGAGACATCTCCGCTCTGATTTACGATCTGCACGTGTCTGCCTCCATATGCTGAGTGTGATTCTCTAGTTATTGAATATAAATACATCTATTGACCCTCCAAGACACTTGATGAACATGCCCACTCGTAAATCGATCTGTAGATCTGCGTCCTCATGCCAACTTGAGTGTACCATATGTTCTTCGTCTGAGAAGACGAACGGCGTCGGCTGGAGCGTAAAGTTTGACAGACTGGGCTCACAGTATTTAAAGAGGCTTACAAAGATCAGTGCTTAAATACAACTCTCTTCTTTCTAAGCAAGAACTGATTACAAAAAACCGTATTACTACTGTGATCATCGAGACCCTTTTCCGTGTGTCCAGTAGCCCCTGACTTCCCCAGAGTGGAACAACCGCTACCTGCCCATGAAATTCCAAAATACTTGCTGACTGTTTTGCAGAATTTTTTCCCAAGAGATCAAGAAGCTCATAATGGTCTACAATGATACTACTACAACTGCCCTATGTCCGTTGAACAACAAGTCCTGGCCAAAGCACCTTCAGCTACTTTTTCTACATGTTGCGAAGAAGAAGTCTTGAAATCCCCATCCATCAGCATCGATCAGTCCTGCTCCGTTTGGACCCTTTCCAGCTGGTCTCTTAACTATTTCTGAATCATCTGTTACCACAGTCATAACAACGATTGCCAACTCTTCCTTGTCTTCAGGCGTATTTCCCCAGGCTCTCAAGCATGCTCTGTCCATCCCGCCTCTGAAGAACATCTGGGGCTTTGACAACCATCAACATCCTCTCAAATTAACGCCCTATTCTATCTAACCATTTCTCTAAAGGTGATTGAAAATAGTAGCAGTTAAGTCTATTGCAGACTTATTACCTATCGCCTAATGATCTCCCATTCTCCGATGCATTCGCATACCGTCAATATCACAGTACTGAGATTGCTCTGTTAGGCGGTGAGACAATGACAATTGACTGTGCTCTATGAAAACAAAAGAGGCTGATACTAGTGTTACAGGACGTCAGATTCAGCGCCGCCCTTCCGACACCAAATACCACAGACAGCCCTAACCCGTCTAACTGAACTGTATGGGATTACTGGAAAGCACTAACTTTGGTTCTGAAACTTACTTACCTAGATGGGGGCCGAACTCAATCTATATCAGTCAAGAGGTGCTTCGTCAGATTCTGTGGCGGAGATTGTGGAGTCCCACAGGGTCTGTTACTGGTTGTATTGACTTCATCTTGTCAGTGCCCCAGCTACAGGTATCATACTGCCCACGGTATTCAATTTTGTTATATTACGCAGCTGATGACACCCCGCTCTACCTGACTTTCACCCTCGGGATCGTGAAGCAGCCATAAAAAAGATTGAAATCAATGCATGCCGACATCAGATTGTGTAAATCCAACAAGCCCTTGATATAATGACAAGGAGACGGAGATGTTGTACTTCGCCTCTCATTCTTTAGTAGATCGGCTAGCAACTCTCACCCAACTATGATCAATTGGCACAATTCGTGATACATCCGTCAGCTGAGCAACGGAACTTGGTGTCATCTTAGACTTCCTTAAATGATCAATCATGTACATCTTATGCAAACCTGCTTGGCTTCAATAGGAAATTGGGCACTTCGGACAGTAACCTTGCATGAAAAATCTAACCATCAGATGGGTCCACGGCTTTGTTACATCTAGGCTGGATTCCTGCATTCCTTGTCTATGGCCTCCAGAAAGAGAATTGACCAAGGTTTCAGCGATTTCAAAATGCACTGCCCGTCCTTGTCCTTAAAATCCTCGACGAGACCAATCACAACACACCAGCTCTCTACCAACTGCATTGGCTTCCAATTAAACAAGGGCATTTTTAAGATTCTATTCTCACCTATAAGGCACCACAGCATGTGTCCCTGCCTATTCTCTTGAGCTCATCCACTGTATTCACCACTGAAACCTGAGATCATCTCTTGCTCCCAGCTAGTAAATCATCCAACCTCAATCAACAAAGTTCTATTGTGATAGATGCTTTGCTACGCAAGCAGCACATTTTGTGGATAAACCTCCCTAACATATCCCTATCTCAGTCAAAACTATTTTCAAGTCACGTTTGAACCATTTCCTATTTAACAACAACTTTTTGGCTCCTGATATGTATCCGTTTTCATGGGGGGGATGCAGTCCACTCACCATCTGTGATTTGTTTCCTTTCTTTTCTTATTCTCTACCTTCATCCAATCCAGATGCCTAGGATAGTTGTTTTTTTTTCATCAGATTTGGTAGGGTAGATGCATCTGAATCCAGAAAGATAAGATTACCGATGTCGCTTTGAGGTACATCCCACAGATCCTCACAGCTGACGATTCAGGTGGATTCCCCATATGTTCTTAGTATGGAGGTCACTGGGTTGTCTTTTTCTTCTATCTGTGGTCACATATATAGTTTTCATTTCTACTTAAATGTAAAGTTATTTTGAAATTGTGTATAATTGATGTATATCTTGTTGTTTTAAATCATTAGAATTTATCTATTTTTTGGTATTTGTCGTATAAGATCTTTTATTTTCTCTATTCATTTAAAGCGCCTAGAGGCCTCTGCTTAGGCGCTATATCAAGACTGTTTTTCTAGTATTATTATTATTATTATCAATTTGCATTCTCCTCCTTTGAAATAGAAACACAGGACGTTTTTTAGTTTTAGCACACAAACAACCATCACTTTGTAAATTAAATTTGACAAGGAAAACAAGGATACTTTAATGGAAATCGTTCAAAATGAAGAACGTTTCAATGTCCACAATGTTCCCACATAAAAATCCATTTTTCCTAAAATGTTTTCAAGTTTATATATGCAGTTCATAATTCTCGAAAACTTCAATCGCCGATATCTCGAAATGTGACTTATGGTCGATTGGCCTGTTTGTACGATTCTTCGAATTATATCGATTGCCACATAACACTATTTTTTATTTTGGTTCTCAAAAAATGGGCCCCCCCTTGTAGTAAGTTTAGTGCAAAACGGATTTGACCAATCCCGGTTAAGGAAACTGAGTGTTCCCCATGAGATCGTGTCCTAGCTACCATAGCAACATGTCCGGAATAAACCGGATCTTGTAAGACGAGACTATTTGGACAGTGGGAATCAAAGATGCATACAGCACTCAAGGGAGAACACAATAGACAAATGGTGGTAGGACACTCAGTCCCCATTGACACTTTTAAATATAAATGACACCGGCCAACAATGGCAAAGTCCTTCAATCATTAAAGACCATTGTTAACTGTAAATGCAGCAGTGTCCATTAAGCCGATTCTGAAAGTAACTTCATACATGGTCACAATATTTTTTGTAATGGCAACAAAGGCCTAGTCTCTGCATGCCCGGGATTGAACCCCATATCCAAATATGCAAGGAGTCTCCCGTAATTTGAAATCTACTATAGTAACTTATCCAATATAATTGTTTTGGAAAGCAACTCGATTCTAGAAAGTATTATAAAGTCTATTAATTCTATAAAGTAAAGTGATTCTGAATGAACATATAGGACGTTTTGGATATTGCTAAAATATGCACATAGGAACTTTTGGATGTGGGTCCCATCTTCACATAGGGCTTTTGATTTCAAAAGTCAATGTACATAGAAGGTTTTTCCTTAACAGTGACGATATTGAGGCATATTATGATTGGATAATATGGAATCTACAAGTTCAAGAAGTAATTAAGTATTTAAACCAATCAAACAGGCTTAACAAGCTTGCAAAATGTTTATGCTCACGAGTTCCCTCTGAGCTGACAGTAAAGAAAATTTCTTAACGCGCAATTGACACGCCTGGAATGCCTGTAACAAACTTCATAACAGCTATAACATTTGCGATTAAGGAGTGGTCATTATTTACGCGCCGGGGGGGGGGGGGGGGGGTGGAGGATTTGAGGGGGGAACCCGAAATTGTTTTTAAGAGAGAGGGGGGGGGGAAACTGTGAAATTTTTCATCAAACGAGGAGAGGTGGGGGACAAACATGAATTTTAAAATGGGGGATAATAGGGAGGAAATTTTTTTTTTCAGCAGGATCAAGGGGGGACACGTGTGAAATTTTGAACGGAAGGAGGGGGGGGGGGGGGGGAACGCGAAAATTTTTGCCGAAAAAAGTGAATCCCCATCCCCTCCCATAAATAATGCCCGCTCCCTAAAGTAATAACAAAGTCAATAAGAATGGGTCTGTTGTGAAAGTAAGCATAGTCTGGCAGGTATCATATCCGGGCTCCATAGACGACAACAATAAATCGTGAACATAATGTTGCTGGAGAGTCCACTGAAGCGATTGCACCATTGTTCCCCAGTTGTTCTCGGACTGTGATCCCGGAGACTATATATCCTCCCACACCGGGCTTCTTTAGACTTTGTTGTTGGACATTCTTTTTGGAGCCGAAACCTGAAAACCATGAATAAAGAGCTTTAAGGATCTCTTGATGCCACATAATCAGGCTGTTAATGATTTTATTTATTTGAAAGAACAGAGCAATTGTACGATTGACGTACTCGTGTTTTATTAATATTACAAATACTGACATGAATTAAGGTGAAAGACTTTATACCTTGGTCCATTTAGGGTGTACATCAAGTGCACAATTTCTACTTCCGTGCGATGGCCTATATAAACTCATAGTTATCCTTTAATAGGTTTAAAGGCATATCAGTTATTGAAAAACAACGCCTTTCTTGATCGGTAAACATAGTCTAGCGTGTTTTATTCATAGGCCCTACTACGGTTACGTTACGAGGGTTGAATTTCCGTGAAATATTAATTCATTCATTAATTGCTATTATTATTTTATTATTTTGAAAAATAATAGTAATATAATAATAATAATAATTGTTATCATTTTTACAGTAAGAATCAATTATGAGATAAGCGTTAAGTCAAAAATAGCTGAGCGCGAACACTGGTCGACTGTTATGACCTTCTAACCATGAAATTAAATGCAGGGCAATTTTTACAGCATGAATAGGGAAGCTATCGCTGTTCTGTGTGGGATCTGGTCTGGGAAATCAACCGTTAATGCAGAATTTCTTTAATTCAATTAAAAGGTGTAACTTACCGCAGTAATTTGCCCCTCCGCCATCGCAGGCTCTTGTCTCCATAGTAGGACCATTACACATACCAAAACGCTGACAGGTTCGGCCTCTACTCTGGGTTCTCCCGGCGCCACCACAGGAACATGGACTCCATACACTGTACGATGCCCATGCTACGTAAAATTTAAGGAAAAAAAAACACACATACACAAATCTCAGGTTTATGAGCTGATTCTCTTAGTTTATTGCATTTCTTGAATCAACCTGTTTGCTTTGATAAGTCTCGTTATTTCGAAGATTCATTATTCCGAAATTAAAGTAAATCCAAGCATGGAAGAAAGAGATAGAAGGAAGCACATCTACTTCCACAATCCGATTTGAATCTGTTTATCCATTCACCCGCACAAAAAGGAGGGATTCAACAGCGACCCTTTGATTGTAATCCCTCTGCCGCAATCGATGATCGGCGGGCAATCATTACTGTAGAATTTTTTTTTGGAAACTCTGTGTCCGAACACGTAAAAGTGTAAAAGTATATTGCATAATTACAACATGTTCCGGCTGTCTCCGGTGTGCATTTGTTGTTGTTTTCGTTATATAAGAAGTTAATGTACATCGTTATGAAGTCAGCTTTACTGCTCAAGACTGCCCAGTGTGAAAAATAAAGGATGAAAGTTTGACTAAATTTGAAAGTTGGACCCGGGGGCGTCTATGGCAAGTATATTGCACAATAGAACAGATAAACCTGGTTTTTCGTCGATAAACCCGGTTTTTCGATCGAAAAACCTGTTTTTTTCAAATCGAAAAACCAGGTTTTTCAATTCGATTGTCAGAGTTTTTTGATAAACCTGGTTTTTCAATCGAACAACCAATTTTTTCGAATTCGATTGTCAGTAGTTTTTCGAAAAACCAGGTTATCGACCGAGAAACCTGGTGTTTTCAATCGAAAAACCGGTTTTTATCGAATTTGATTGTTCATAGTTTTTGATAAACCAAGTTTATCGAGTCGAAAAACCTGGTTTTCGCCGAAAAACTTGGTTTTTTCGAATTGATTATCATCGTTTTTTTTGATAAACCGGGTTTTCAATCGAAAAACCAGGTTTATTTCGAATTCGATTGTCATAGTTTTTGATAAACCGGTTTATCGACCGAAAACCTGGTTTTTCGCCCGATAAACTTGGTTTTTGCAATTCGATTGTCTAGTTTTTATTTATTTGATAAACCTGGTTTTTCAATCGAAAAACCCGGTTTTCGAATTCGATTGTCATAGTTTTTGAAAAACCAGGTTTTCTCGATCGAAAAAAACCAGGTTTATCAAAACAACTATGACCATCGAATTCCATTAATCCATTGAGTTCTTGTATATTACGAATCAACTCCTGTCATCGGTGCGAAGAAAGCCAATCTAGGCTACATTCTTGTAAGGCATTTTGACGTCATAATTTGGAATGGAAGCACTGACCTCTTACATGGATAGCGGGGCGGCGATCGAGAAGTGAAACATTTTGTCCTCCATTTTTAAGGTCAGAAAGTTGTCGTCGCTGCATTACTTTCATGGTCAACTTGTATTTCAAATTTGAAATTTACTCAAAATAAGGGAAATATTTTTTTTTTTCACACACGGGAATTTTTTTTTATATTTCAAAACAGATCATTAAATTAACAAATAAAGAGAATTTCAAAAAATATGAAACAAACGGAGGAAATGGAATAAATAATAAATACAGTGATACATAGCAGAGCATGTTATAACATAAATAACTGCGTATTTGGACAAATAAATAATTAGGAAATAAATGAAAGAAGGGGGGAAAATAATGAAGAAGAAATGGATTACGAATAATCCCCAATCGCCTTTTATTATTATGAAATAATAAAAAAAAATAAGAAAGAAACAAAGAGGGATGTGAGGGAGGGAGGGAATGGGTGGGAAAGGAAGGGGAGAGTTAGGGGGATGAGGGAGGAAGGGGGGAGGTGAATGGGGAGGGGAATGGGGAGGGAAAGGGCGAGGAGAGGAGGGGAGAGATGGTGAATGGGAGGTGAGGGGGTTGGGAGGGGGAAGAGGATGGAGCCGTTAGGGAAGGTGAAAGGAGGGAGAATGAGGAGGGGGAATGTGGGAACTCAGCGTGCATAGAATATTCAAAAGAATCACCCATGCAGAAATAACTGAAATAGGAGAAATTTCAGAAGGCAAATAATGAAACAAAATGGGAATGTGACTAAGAATAAATACATTGAATAAATAACAGAGCATGTTAAAACATTTAGATAAAGGCATCTTTGATTTCAATAAATAGTAGAAATAAACGAATTAATTAAGGAATAAGGAATGGATGAACGAATAAAATTGCCAACTTACCTTTGAATAAGTAATTAATTATTATAATAAATGAATAAAAATAACAAAAAAGGAAAGGAAGAGAAAAGGAAAAGTGAAGACGGAAGGGCAAGGAAGTGACGGGGGAAGGGAAGGGAGGAAGGGGATGGGAGTTGGAAGGGGACGGGGAAGTGGAAGTGGGAAGAGCGAGGGGAAAGGGGAGAGAGGAGGGGAGGGGAAGTGCATGAAGGAGGGGGAGGGAGGGGGAGGGGATGAGTAACCTGGAGGGGGATGGGCGGGGAGGTAGCGGGGAGTGGGGGGGGAAGGGGAGTGGAGGGGGAAGGGGAGGGAGAGTGGAGTTTAAGTTAAATTATTTCCTGTCAAATATCACACAATAAGTATAAGCACCATTTTTTGAACAAACTCATTCTATTTTGGCAATACATTTTATTTGTTTCAACCTTTCATCAATAATATTAGTATCACTGCACAAATGGCACTATGGTACACAGTAAAGTAATCCCAGCATTTAGGATGTCTGTAATCGCGCCAATTATCGGAATTATGACTTTGGCTAATTTGTCGATTGCTACTCCACACATTTTTTAATAAAATATAAGATTTTTCTTTCAATACAAGAAATATTCACACGTTTTGGCTTTGACTTCGCATTGAATCAGTACGTGACCTCTCAGTTCTGGCCCTCCACAGAATGGTCGCTGGTAGGACTAGACGAGATTCTCAAAGATGGCTTCATTAAGGAAGTAACAGGCATTTTTTATAAAGTGTTTCAAACACTTTTCTAGACTGATTTTTTGTGCTGATTACGAAAATGTCGGTTGCTTTGCTGTATTTTGAGTGCAACTGCGTCAAAATGTCAAAAATTCAACTGGCCGCCAAATGCAACATATTTCATATTGATTTTTTGTAATTAATTGATTTCTACTTTTAAAGTTATACGACTTAATTTACATATTATTGCAGTCCCCTTAAAGAGCTGAGAATTTTTCAATAACTTAACAGCATAAGTTATTTCCCCACGAGCCCCAATTGGGGCAAATTTAAAATGGGCCGCTCTAAAATTCTGAAGTAATAGTAATAAATGTTATAATTCCTCAAATGTATTGTTTTTATACATATTTATACAGAAGGACAGGTACTTGGAGTACTGTATCCAGTGAAAGGAATACTACTTGAGGCAATTTCACATCTAAATAACCATACCTTCTATTTCTAGCGTTGTCTAGAATAAGAAAGAGGCCTTGCCTACGATGATATCTTTGTTAAATTTGTGATAGTCACTTTGTAGCTAGCTATAGGTCATACTTTATGTATGCAAATATAATAGAATTGTAGACTAGAATGTTTGGACCTTCAAATGCCTTGCTGAGCTAGAAATTTGGAAAGAGCCTAACAGCATACTTCCAATTCTTCCATATTTCCGTATGACGTGAAGGGAATCGGCAGACGAGAAATGATAGTTACCCTTTCCTATTATGGATTAGTGGTCCCGAACGATCATATAGAGTTTAGTCCGGCTGTTCTTACAACACACTTTCCAAAAAGTGAGATTGGCATGCCTAATTTCAGTAACTAAGACTGTCAGATATATATGGTCTTACCTTTCGATTAAACGAAACATTTGGGATCTTTAAAAAATCCTGCTGACACCGCCACCCCCTGGCACCCGTTATATCCTCTTTGTACTTCTCTTTGGCTCGAAGAAGCCGTAGACCTATTAAGACACAATTAGAGCAGGGGCATCACCCCACTCCAAACGTCCTCTCTTACCCCCATTAGTCACAGGAAAAGTTTGACACCTTTGGTAGTTAGTATTGACCCTCTATACCGATGCTAGGTAGTTAGTACTCTTAAATTGTGTTGGTCAATTTTTTCAATAGGGCACAATTTAAGGTTACACAGGGTCAAACTTTTAAAATGCTCAAGTCTTTTAGTCATAAAATGCACGGAAAGCCCTGATAAATGTCTTCGTAAGGAATAAAAAAGTAGCGGAGAATTCTCAATTCGATACCCGCCCCCCCAAAAAAAAAATCACTATTTCAACATTTAAATGGTCGAAAACAGAAAAAAACTCATATTTTTGGGTGGAAAAAAACACGTTGATAAAAACTCTTCAAATCTCACACTTCCCATATGTTGGGATCATCATCTATATTCAAAAAGGTCATTGCAGCAGGTAAGTTTTCTCTATTAGAAAGTTAAAAGAGAAACCAATATGTGGTATGGTGGAATATAATGGTTGGAATATGCCTATTTGGAATATTAAATTGGTGTTCTCATATCTGGATTATCAGAACAATGGTGTACTAGGAACGAATCGTAGAGCTTGGTTTGATCCCCGGGAGCCTCATTCTTCCTTGAACTAAATTGTAATATGAAAATGTTGGTAGACATTATCATGGTCAAATACTATTTTTTGTCAGTGCTATGTAAAATCATGGTATGTTCCTGCAAACAATTGTAAAATAATCTCCAACTGCTATTTTATGGGGTAAGGATAATATAAACGCATAGCAGAGTTCTGTCTGTTCGTTAGAATGAATACAAGCTGGAATGATTTATTTGAATGAAATTCTCATTGGAAAACAAGTTTCCAGTGAAGAAGATTGTGTGAGAGGGTCCCAATTTTAGGCGAATGGGTGAATATGTAAAAAAATATGGAAATAATTGTGATATCTTCTTTATGTTCAAAACGAGAAAGGTTTCAAAACAAGATAGCTTACTCCCAATTCATTCTTTTATATTTTTCTTCTTTTTCGGTTTTTTTGTTTTTTTGACTTTTTTTAATTAACATATAATTAACTTTTTGTAATGTAACTGAAGATTATTACCATTTTTGTATGGTGTCCTAAAAATATATTATTGTTGAAAATCAAGTTTAGAGATTGTATAATTCCTTGATGAACTCTTCCTTGGAAGTAAGTTGAGAAAAGATAGTTGGAACATCGAAGAAAACGAATGCTGATTTAATAAAGTGTTTTTAATAATTTTTGCATCATATTCGGTCATAAATGAAGAATGATATAAAATGAAACCATTTCCGCTTTCTACTTGTTTCAATTGAATTTAAAAAAAGAAAAAACCTAAAAAATTAAAAAAAAAAAAAAAAAAAAAACGTGAAAATTTTTTTTTTTTTGGACGTACTCAAAACTTACATTGAAATTTTGAAGTAATACTTAAATAATATAGTGTTGATATTGTGATTGTTAAGGAAAATGAACGAACATAATATATGCAGACGTTATCGTCTTGAGGGTTAAAACTAAACAATAAATAGTTTTACAGTGTGGTGGTCAGATGTCCGTATTCCTTTGTACTGTCAAACTTTTAGAACATAAGGTACTGTTAGTCTAGTTTACTGAAATTAAGGTATGCCAATCTCATTTTGGAAAGGGGGGGGGGGTGTATGTGCTCCTCTAGTTCTCAAAAGTAAATTCGAAAGGATAAATAGCATGGCCCCATATTTCCCTTCACTTAATTATGGAAAAAAAACGGTAATTCTGATATTGGGAGATTGCTATGTGAGTCTTTTTTTAATGCATTGTAATCCCTTTGAAGAAAGAAACTGAATAGGCAACCAGATCCAGCCATTCTAGTCTTTAATTTTTTCCTTTGCCTACATAAAATCATTACTTATAAACGTATACTCTTTGTATCTATCCAAGTACGAGTAATGGAAGTCATGTAGTAAAAACCTGTCAGTCTTTGGACTTGCTCAAACACTTTTCCTGGTGCAAACTATACCATACCTTTTAACTATTTTCAGTGATAAATATTGTATTTTGGTCGCCATTTTGTAATTGTGATCCCTTTGCACTCAAAGCCAGAAAGTTAACTGCATACCAAAATTTAAGTCTACAAAGTTTATAAACCCCTATATACTAAAACATGTAGTGGAGTGACTTTACAATCCTGGTTTAGACCTATACATGGTCTATGGTATTTTAGCTGCCATTTTGAATTTTGATCACATTTACCACCCCTTGGGCTACAACTTACGCTGAGAAGTTGATAATAATAGACTCCCCTTCGAGAGACATATGTTTATAACCCTGATTTTGTGTGATGTAACGCCTAAAATTATGTTAAGTTTTTTGTATATATCTTGGCGGCCATCTTGAATTTTTTGGTACAATTTTATCCATTGAGCTAGTATTTTATATTAAATTAGTGTTAATATACTCAGTTGCAAAAGTCTGTGTAGAAGAGTGAGTTTAATGTCTGTTAACTGTGGAAAATTACGAATTTATATCTTTTGACATAAATTCAGTCGTATTTTGGCATTTTGAATTTCTTGAATTTTGACCCCTTTGCACTCAAAATACAGCAAAGCAACCGGCATTTTCGTGATCAGCATAAAAATCAGTCTAGAAACAATGTTTCAAATGCTTCTACTAAAAAATGCCTCATGAAGTTTCTTTTCATGAATTTCGTCTTGTCTATGGGGAAGTTCCGGTTGTTTCAATCGCCGACTATTCAATTACGTGCGAACCCGCTATCCATGTATAGAGGTCAGTGAATGGAAGTCACTAAATCAAATATATCAATGTATGAATTATAATATTTATTCTTTATTTAACGACACATCGCTTCTTTAATTGATTTAATTGATATGATATAAATAAAACAAGCTGAATTAATGTTGACATGTTAGTCTATCTATCGCGCGCTGCTAGCTCATGAGCTCCTGTAGTGTGCCATAAACACCAATTTACTATGGTTAGGAAATTCCGGTTTTTCAAGGAGAATCGATTGTCATAGTTTTTTGATAAACCTGGTTTTTCAATCGAAAAACCAGGTTTTTTCGAATTCGATTGTCATAGTTTTTGATTGAAAAACCAGGTTTTTCGAATTCGATTGTCATAGTTTTTTGATAAACCTGGTTTATCGACCGAAAAACCTGGTTTTTCGCCGATAAACTTGGTTTTTAAATTCGATTGTCATAGTTTTATTTGATAAACCTGTTTTTTCAATCGAAAAAACAGGTTTTTTCGAATTCGATTGTCACAGTTTTTGAAAAACCAGGTTTTTCGATCGAAAAACCAGGTTTATCGACGAAAAACCAGGTTTCTCGGTCGATAAACCTGGTTTTTCGTCAATAAACCTGGGTTTTCGATCGAAAAACTGTTTTTCGATCGAAAAACCAGGTTTCTTCGACGAAAACCAGGTTTATCGGGTTTCTATTGTGGGGCCATAATATCTTGCCATAGGCTTCTTGGATTTTCGTTGGGCAACCCTGCTCGTTACAGGAGTTCTGAAAGTGATCTCTAACGGGGCCAAATTTCAGTTAAAATATTACCCGCGCACTATTGGACCAGCTTTGGTGAAATTATACTAGTTTTCAGTGAAAATATACACCCCGAGGGTGCGTTGAATCAAATCCCATGATGCATAGCATTGTTCCTATACTGTACTACATGCCCTAAACCTTGTCAGTACTTAGGAAAGAAGTGTTCCAAAAGTTTAAAACCAAGCTAAGAGGGTTCTTTCAACCTTACTCTGCATAACCTGTAACAAAGACTGTAGTCTCCCGTGTTAGTTCCCATTCAGATCAATTTATACCCGACCTCAAGTACTTGTACTATTCAAAGTGTGACTCATACTTTTTTATGCCATACATATCCAACATGTATGTTGTTCTTTAGATTTAGGGAGTCTCCAGAAATTTGGAATGGACTTTACTATTCCCGGCAAGATGGCCGCTAATCCGAAAGGTGGAAGACCTCTATACCCTGATTGATTGCGGTCGAATATATTTAAAAAGCACTGATAAAAGACGGCTTTGCACCAGGACTTTTCTTGGGTGTTTTGGGCCTCATATATAAAATATTCTGTTACTCATCGGCAAGAGTCACAAATTAAAGCCACAATCAGTCATTTTTTCCAAATTCAAAAATGCCCATTTTTTCTCTAAATAGCTTGTGTTAGGTCATATTAATATTTTTATTGCAGTTATTTGTGAAAACAGACACTTAAGCGCGGGGGCGGGGGTTTGTTTTCAAATTGAAAAAAAAAACGAGTCTGACTAGCTTAATTGAGATTATATCATGGTAGGAAAAAGGGTAAACTTTCAGCTTTCATTTGCTTTTTGGTTGAGGTAAATATAACATTCCGTTCAAATTGATATGCTCGATTTAAGCAAAAAACATGTCTCGCACGTTCGATGCATTTTTGTACACATTTGTAGTCAAAAGTGCTCACCCTGTTGTATTTTTGGAAGCAAATATAATTTTTAATATTATGATCCGCCTATTGTACAAACTTTTTCAAAATTAATTTATTAAAACAATTAAATTAAATTCATTAGGCCTCAAACCAAACTCCGAAATTTTCAGCTCGACAGCATTTCTTATGTATTTCGTTATTATCACTCACCCATTGATATTCAAGACAATTATTTAAAACAAATAATTTAACCCATTTAATCATCCCCTATTTGCACCAAAATGTACTAAACAAATGTACTATTTTATATTTTAAAATAAATGAACAGTTATTTCCAAGATTTGGGCCAGATTAATATTTTTTTGCAATTTTTATTATTTTCGATTACGTTTCGTTCAATATCTCAATGGTGAAAATCAGGATTTTATGAAACGGGAACGAACGTAACTCAAAAACGAAAGGTCGTATCAGCATGAAATTTGGCACCAGATGTGAAGCATCTGAAGGGCTATGAAACCACGAAGCCGGATTTTTTTTTAAATTTGGGCTTCAATTTGAATTATAGCATAAGGTTTCCTAATTGGTCAACTCCTGGTTGCCATGGCAACCATATCAAAATCCATACACCTTCTCCCCAAGTATGGTGTAAATACAAGTTACCCGTGTTTAGCCAATCAGACGCCCTGTTCAGTTACCATGACAACAAGATCAAAATAATTCCCATTTTTCAAAACTTTTCAACATGGGCTACAATATGATATACGACATGCATAAGTAATATATTGGTAAAGTCAAGAAAATTGGAGTCGAAGGTCGGAGTAGAGTAAGACCCCCGTAAGCATTTTAAAGAGGCCTTGAAGATGCAATTTATGACTGTTTCTAGACCTAAAAAGGTCAGGTCCATATGTATATCATATCTATACACAGCTCGGGAAATGCGTTTGGAACTATCAATTTACGTCAAAGAATAGTAAACTTCAATATTGTCCACAAAAACACGTAATTGATTTCAAAGCATTTTACAATCATCCAGGTACAACGTCTGCTCTTCAACCATGGCATCCAAATTGTACGTTTTACTGTGAAATCATTATCTACGCAAAATTAAAATGATCAAGCAAACTAAAGAACCTTCACAAATCATATATAGTATCTCGACGAAACGTGGATTAACACCAGTCGCACCCTGGAAAAGTGTTGGATAGACAAAGGTGGAATTGGTGGGTTCCCATCACCACTGGGGAAAGGACAACGGTTAGTAATTCTGCATGCTGGAAGGGTTGATGGATTTGTTCCCGAAGCTAAGCTCAGCTTTGACGTAAAAACGCATTAGGGGATTATCATAACAAGATGAACGATAAAGATTTTCAGAATGGATGGAAACACATTTATTACCGGAGTTATTACCAAATATGAGAGCTCATTATCATAATGGATAATGCATGCTATCATAGCGTCAAAGCTGAGAAACTCTCGACATCCAATAGCCAAAAATCAGAAATGCAAGAATGGTTGAAAAGCCAGAATTTCCAGCCAAGTATACGAAAAAAGCTCCACAATGTCATCAAGCGAAATAAACATGAAATCGACATTCTGGCTATAATATACGGCCATGAAATTGTATATAACATATATTTTAATGCATTGAAATATTCAAAAGTACTGTTCAGTCACTAATTTCGATTATGGCTACCCCTGGCATGAATCCACGAGGTTGTTTATGATATCAATGGGCAGAGCGTCCCACTCATCGGTCAGAGTCTGAACTAACTCCTGTAGAGTTTGAGGCAGATTGTCCCTGTCATTGATGGATCGGCCTAATGCATCACAGGCATGCTCGATAGGGTTCATATCAAGGGAGCAAGTAGGCCATAGTATTTGCTTCACCTCTTCTGCCTCAAAAAACTGCCTCACTACAGCGGCCCTGTGCGGCGTGGCGTTGTCGTCTTGCAGCCGAAATTGTTTGCATAAACCCTTCTTGCATGTGGCAGACGGTGGTTTTCCAGAATGTCCAGGTACATGACGGCGTTCAAGTTTCCATCTGGCTCCACCAGTGACGTTTTTCCTCCGCAATGAATACCGGTGTAAAGAAACTGAGTGTCCTAGCACCCATAGCAACATGTAAGGAATAAACCGTGACCTTGTATACGAGGCCATTTGGGTACAGTGCTGATGCTGAAACAAATTATGCATGCAGCACGTAATAGAGAACACAATAGACAGATGGGTGGTTGGACACTCAGTTCGCACCATGGAAGAAATTGATAAGAAGGAAGCACACATCGACCCGCTTGACTTTTGAACGATCAATCTGCCGCCCCATAATTGCAATTGTTATTCATATTCTCTCAAGTGGCCCTTCCGAGTATAATCCTAATCCGATTTTCTTCGTGGTTGTTTTTTCATTGCGTAAAGATTGCGGGTCATCAGGAATCAGCGAATCAGCACGCGATGAATGCTGCGAAGTAAATACTCAAACATATGACGGCTTACATATTTTCACTGAAAACTTATTATAATTTCACCAAAACTGGTCCAATTAGGGGCCGGGTATATTTTAACTGACAATTGGTCCCGTTAGGGGTCACTTTCAGAACCCCTGAAACGAGCATGGGTGCCCAACGAAAATCCAAGACGGCCCCCCTGGTCCAACGTTAAAATTTAGTCAAACTCTCATCCTTTATTTTTCACACTGGGCAGTCTTGGGCAGTAAAGCTGAAATCATAACGATGTAGATTAACTTCTTATATAACGAAAACAACAACAAATACACACCGGAGACAGCCGGAACATATTGTAACATGCAATACTTTTACACATTTACGTGTTCGGACATAGACGTTTCAAAAAAGTCTACAGTTATGATTGCTCGCCGATCATCGATTGCGGCAGAGGGATTACGATCAAAGGGTCGCTGTTGAATCCCTTCCTTTTGGTGAATGGATAAACAGATTAAAATTGGATTGTGAAAGTCGATGTGCTTCCTTCTATCTCTTTCTTCCATGGTCACACAAACACTATTATATGACACCGGCCCATACCATCGCTGAGTCACCACGTAATTGAGGATCCTTTGTCTTCCATCTTGATGGTCAAGGGTGTAGCACTTCACCGTGATTAGGGTAAATAATAGACCTATTTTGTATCTGACATAGGGGGTAACAATTTACCAAAATATCAAATTTGGGGCAAATTATCAAATTTGAGGCAAAATAGCCAGAATAAATATGAAACTGACGGGTGTGGGCAAAAATAGCGTATTATTTGATACTGGCATCAGCAGATCGGTATAGAAGTGATTCTTGAATGAATCGGCTTAACCTGTATGGTCACTATTGATTGATACTGGATGCTCCTATTCATGAAATGATCAACTAATCAAAATTAATGGTCAAAATGTGTAACTCTTTCCGACCCTATTTTTTGAAATGGAACTGTCCAACTGCTACATAGAGTGGCTACTTTCAATGGCGGATCCAGGATTTGAAAAATGTCAAAATTACCGGGGGCTGAAAGGCTGTAACTGGTCCAAAATAGCTCAAAATGGGTTGATTTTGCAAGAATTTGCAGAATTACCGGGAGGCGCGCGCCCCCTCCGCCCCCTCCCTGGATCCGCGCCTGACTTTGCTCCCAATTCGAGTTCTCTGAGAAAAACCTTCCTGTTTTAATTTTAATAGTAAGTGCACAAGTATGCAAAATGCAATAAAAACATTTTGTTTGATTTGGTTGCATATATCTTCTTGTTGTTTTGATTGTATGACATGCTTCTCAAGGTTTTAAAGAGACACTGGCGCATTTGAAAAATAGTGCGCCCTCAAATTTTCAAAATTTATATTTTTTCATGGTTGTAAAGCTTCTATATACATTAGCTCTCAACTGAAATGATTAAGGGGAGGGTTATCCCGCTATTTCTGGAAATTTCGAGGAGCGATTTCAGATATTTCTAAAAAACAATGTCACCTATCCAATCATCTACCATCATGTAGCCTTGACCTGAGCTTTCAAAATCGGTATTATTTCACCCTTGTTGACCATGGTAACCATCTGCTAGGCGTGTGATTGGCTATATTTTTGAACAAACGTAACTCAAACACTGTTTGATGTACATTAATGGGGAAACCATGTTCTAGGATTTTTGAATTGGTTGCCATGGCAACCGTTGAGCCAGCCAATAAGCTCTTTTACTGAATAACTTAAAAATGAGGGGAGGAAATTCAAAAATCGGAAGGCATGGTTTTCTAGAGCTTGGTCTTAACATCTGATGTGCCAAAATTCCAGTCCTATACCATGTTTCGTTTTCTAGTTATGTTTGTTTGAAAAGTGCTATTTTGCGCTTTTTTACGAACTGAGATATAGGCCTTTAAAGTTTGTGCAACGTTGAGGGCGCTATTTATACGAATTTTGTAATTATCTTGCATTGTTTATGCGGAGTAGTAATATCATAATTTTTAATCAAAGTTTGGTTGATGGGAAAAAGAGGCCATAATTACTTTGTTATTAATTTTAAAAATAATTTTGTTAAAATAGGCAGGTTGAGGAAATAAAGAAATACATAAGAAATGTATCGCAGTATGTTAAAGTGAGCTATATTTAATCTTTTTCATTTTATTGAACATTCAATACAAGACTTTAAAAGAAACACAACCCACAGCTATAATTATTTTTTGAAAAATATTTATATAATAATATATTGCACGAGCTAAAAAATATTGTACGAGTCGAACGAAGACGAGTACAATATTTTTCTATCGAGTGCATATATTCTTGTATCATACGAAAAAAGCCATCAATATTATTAGTATTATTTACATATCAGGCTGACTAAAACCAAAATTTCGTCGTCAGTGTTGTAGTCTAACTGACGAGTCTTGTGTTTCAATAATGTCGTTCTCGCTTAAAATGCCCGGATGCGATACAATATTAAAAAGAATATGGTAATTGCCATCCGGGAAGTTTTACCAAAACGTTACACATACAAGGAGTCTTTGCACCACTCGGAAGCCTGATTATAAAGAATAATGTTAATTATCACTGGTTGAAATTAATAATACATTTGCTGAGTATATGGACAAAATGCTTTTCGCCAAGTTTTGTGTCGCCTCCGATACTTGATCAGTCGATCATTCGGAACCGAGAGCGGATTTTAGTAAAATAAAAAGTATTTCACAGCTTAAGGACTTTAACCGCATATGGCCGTACAATATCTACTTTTTGCAGTGGAAAAAAATCCCATTGGAAAGGGCCCACGCCATTATGGGTATTGGGTAAAACGAACGATTTATAATTAATAACCCCGTCGGACATTTATGCAGCAGGACCGACGTTTAACAAAACACGCGCGAAACAAAAGCCTGTTTGACCAAGTGTGGCAGGAGATATAGTCCCCTTGGTGAGTTGACTCTTCACCGCAACATTAGTTTGCACGCTTTATTCCGTTGTCGCCTAAGGAGCCCGGACTATGATACGGACCGGACTACATGATTACTTTCACACCGGGTTTTCTGGCCTTTGTGGTTTCAATATCAATGAGACGTGGCTATGATATTCATGTAATAGACACATTTGGTAAAGTTAGGGACAAACTTAAAGTTGGACTACAAATTTCCTGGGATGTCTTAGGGCCTCTTATGAATGTCCATATATTCTGTTTTTTTTGGTATGTTATTAGCTGTTATTTTTGTGTAAATAAAATTCTATTCTTCCAATGGCTGTAGGACTATCTTATACTCGAGTCATCTGATATGGACACCGTACCAGTCTGCGGAGGGTGAAAATCAATGAGGCGCCAGGGACTTCTGTTGTTAAGACCTGAAAAAAGCTATAGTGCGTTCCATACATGAAATGAAAATGCATCAAGTGGAGGTGGAGATGAGTGAGTTTAAATGACTGGAGTGTCCGCCAAGATAAATCCGGTGTGGCACCCGCGCATTTGAATTCTTTCATTTTCCGGTAGAGCTAGGTTGACCCCTCTACGATTAATTGAATAGGTCCAAAAACTCAAGGGGGACGAACGTATCCAAACGCGAATCGACTATAAGAAGCAAACTGAAGAAATTTCATATATTGTGAAAATGTACCAGTGCCGTTTGAAAAATAACCCTTGGGGGGGAGATCTAGGAAAAATCGTAACACCAAAAAGAAGGTGCTATAGGAATCCACATATAACTGCTTTTGCAATGAATTATGGAATTAAAAGAAGCATAACAGAGTGGTTTACACTTTTTTGCTAATATTAATTTCTCAAATATAATTTCTCAAAAGTGGGCCGGCATATCAAGTTCGTTGAGGAATATTTATACTGCAATATCTGGTAGAAACCTGGTGAAAATGGACGCTGAAAACAAAAGCCCAAAAACAAAAATGGCGGATGTGTACAGAAAATAGTCAAAAACCACTTCCACACACGTAAGTCTATGGGGTCAACAATAATCAATACCATGGCGTGAACTGTAGGCCTAATAAAGTAACACACTACTTCATCAACCTTCAGGTTTGTGTGAGGTCTTTACCCACTATGAAAGAAAGATATTTCAAATCATAAGCTGAACCAAGAGACTGTTGATATTTCTGGCCTCGAAGATCCGGGGGGGGGGGGGGGGAGGGGGGGGGGTTCTCAGGGTTTGTTGGGTACCCATTACCCATGCTCGTTCCAAGGGTTCTGAAGGTGACCCCTAAACGGGACCAATT
Source organism: Ophioderma brevispina (assembly GCA_023653785.1). Lineage (NCBI taxonomy): Eukaryota > Metazoa > Echinodermata > Ophiuroidea > Amphilepidida > Ophiodermatidae > Ophioderma > Ophioderma brevispina. Next base: position 138,686 of record JAMKCH010013695.1, on the reverse strand, counting down.
TTCAGTGAAATATACCCCTAACGGGACCAGATTTTGGCGGAGTTTTTAGTGAAATATACCCCTAATGGGACCAATATGCAGTTGAAGTTATACCCCTTGCGGGACCTGTTCTAAATACGGAATAAAAAGATATACCTTTAATATAATCTAATAACAAGACCAAAAATAAAAAAAATAAAAAAAATAAAAAACTTAAATTTTAAACACTCAGGGTTATTTGCTGAATGTTAGGTTAATTTTTCCTATTTGTATCATTGACCAGTCACAATCACAAATGATTTGATACCCCTAGCGGGACGAGAACTGGGTTGTGAATTGGATACCCCTAGCGGTAGTCCCGCATTTGCAGATAAGTCCATCTTTTTTTGGGAACGAGCATGGAGTCCAGCAAAATCCAAGAACCCGCCGAAGATATGGTTCCTGATCCAGATTTTTTCAACTCGTTCTCAAGCGGCGCTGTTCCATGCATTATGTGCGCGCTTGATCGTTAACGTGTTTATTTTAGTATTTACAAAGTTCTACCGGCTCGGATTGTGTGGCGTGCGCTGCAGGCGTCGTCGTGTAATAATACGAAAATCGTGGGTTCGGTCCCCATCAGGCCCCACTCCTTCCCTTCTGACCCGTTTAAATTTCATCTTATTTTATCTTGGAGTTTAAAGATTTAATGAAAAACAGAATAGGCGATTGAGGTAGACAATAGTGCTAGCTGCCTTATAAGATTTAACGATTATGGTCCTGACCATAATATCGGGCCAGAAAACTCACACGTGCCAAGAGACGTAAATCTGGAATCACTGAATACACTTTTAAAAAGTCAATTTCCCGGGTCAATTTACAAAATAATTAAGTTGATTTTCAATTGGAGAGAATTTTAAATTATTAAAGGGGCTTGCATTCCTTTCTTGTCAGTCACTTTATCATCACTTTGAAGCTTGTAGCTCAGTTTTAGCCTTAAAATTAAGGCAATTTACAACTAAGGACTTTTTTTAATTTTAGAAGCGTTTTATATAACCCAAGTCGCATGATGCATGACGGTGTATGCGTTGTTCAATGTTTGAGTGCATCAATCTTATATAATTGGTGACGCCAACAGGAGTGCCATAGCACTTACGTGTGTGCAAAGGTGGTTTTCACTTTTACAAGACGGCTTCTTCTTCCACAACTTGATCGGATTAACCACAATGGTCACAAGCATGGGTTTTTTTTTTAAATCTGGATTTTTTTTACGAAAGCTTTTTGTATTTTTGCAAAATTTAAAACAGGTCAAATAGAAAATCTGTTTAGCCCATCTCATGGGACCTGATGAGAGGTCAATTAACCAGTAAATCTGACTATCACTTGACCCATGGTTAGGGTCAAAGGTCAAATATCTTCAAATTACGTTACACTTCAAATCACTACTCCTCCTACAGATTAAGCAAACTGATCATGGTGTGAATATGCATATGAATTAGCTTGAGACCCTTTACAAAGTTATGGGTCAAGAGGTCAATCTGGGATCATCTAGGGTCACGGTCCCAGAGGTCAAAATATTTTACTGTGCTGTAAATAAAATAGGGTCAATCAAATAGAAAATCTGTTTAGGCCCACTCATAGGACTGATGAGAGGCAAGAAAAGTCAATAATGACTTCATCACTTGACCCAGGTTTAGGGGTCAAGTCAAAATACTAAAATTAAGTTACACATCAAATCACTACTATACTACAGATTAGCAACCTGATCGTGGAGTAATGCTTGGAATTAGCTTATGTTAACATTTCAAATCACCATTCCTACAGAGGTAACATGATGGGGACTTATGCATTAATTGACTTGAGGAATTTACAAAAGTATAGGGTTATAAAGAGTCAATCTGGTGTCATCTAGGTCATTCTTCCCCCGCCTAACTTATACGTGCTCTTGCAAGGAGCACTAAGTATAGGTTCTTACACAGTCGAGAGGAACTCGACTGTGTTTTTTTATGTACGGTTTCTTTCTTATCATTACAAGACGGCCTTCAGGCCGTCTTGTTAACAGTCGAGGAACGACTGTGTTTTTCTTTGTACGGTTTCTTACAAGGCGGCCCTCAGGACGGCCTTGTTCTGTTTTCTGATGCGTTCTTCTTCTTCTTCTTTCTTTCTTTATCAAACACTTCAAACTGCTTGCTAGCTCAGTCACTGTTTTGAGTATTGTGACTAGACTTTACACCAAATGGCCGATGACTTGGACCATTATGTCACATGACATTGACCTTGTCGGACCTTTGACCTGGCCACAGGAGTCAAAGATGTAATTTTGTTTACAAAGGATCTTCTTTTACAGCATTACGCGATATCACCAAAAACTGGTTCAGAGGAACACTGACCATTGCGCTTCATTAGGGTGTTCAGGGATAAGGGAGTCAAAGGGCATTAGGAGCGTCATTTCCGGTTTGTTTGAAGCCAAAAATTGTGAAAAATATTCAAAATCGTGTTCTTAAAATTACGTAGCAGAGTGCGTCATTAGAGCACATATATTGTTACTCACCAGGGGTCTTGGGTTGTCCCAGTTTCGATCAAAGGTCAATAAGGGGTCACTTCTGGTCAAACCCAAAAATATTCCAAAATTTTAATTTTTTTATCTCAAAATCCCAAGCATAGTACAGTAACACCGAACTTTCAGATATGCATTCTGTTGATTCGATTATTCCTTATTATGAGCCGATGTATACAAGGTATTTTTATTGGAGGTCAAAGGTCATTTAGGTCATTCCGGTGTAAGGTCAATAATTTTAGAATTTTTATCTCCAGAACTAACCGTAGTAGAATTTTTTTATTTTGCTTGGAATCAACGCATTTTTAGTGGGTATACGAGGTTTTTTTATACCAGGATCAAAGGTCATTAAAAGGGTCAAAGGTCTCGTTCTTTCTTTCAGACGGGCCTTCAGGCCCCGTCTGTTCTGTTTTTGATGCGTTCTTCTTACAAGACGGCTTCAGGCCGTCTTGTTATGTTTTTGCTGGGTTCTTTCTTTCTTTTGGCAACACGTCAGGGCAACATTCAAATGCTAATAGTTTGTATGGTTTGAAGGATTCTGACAGACGTGCACCAAATGACCGCTGGGTCATTCCATTCATGACATATGACTTTGACTCCAAACGGGGTCATCTAGGGGTCACAGGGGTCAAAACTGTGATTTTCTTAACTGTATCTCTCCTACAGTTTAAATTGCATTGGTAAACGTGATATGGATAATGGGAAGGACTTTGGGAACCCTTCACAAAAGTTTTAGGGGTCGTCGAAGGAGGTCAAGTGGGGGTCATTAAGGGGGCACTTCCGGTTTAATGTGAAGAAAAATTTTCAAAAAATCTTCAAAAAATAGTATTGCTCTATGCAACATTGCATGGTCACATGACTCATATCGGAGCACCTTACAGACCCTTCACAAACGCGTGCTCGGATATTGGGGGTCAAAGGCATTAAGGGGAAACTTCCGAGTCCAAAAACCAAAAATATTAAAATATCAAATTTTTTTATATCAAAACCCAAAAATAGTACAGTGACTTAACTTGCAGATATGCTTTCATGTGACCTGATTATGCAGCGTATTTTATTTGGAGGCAAAGGTTATTAGGTCCGTCATTCGGTTTTAAGGTAAATAATTCAAGGAATTTTTATCTCCCAGAATTAAGCATAGTAGAATTTTTAGTTGCATTGGAACAATGCATTTTTGGTTAGTACACGAGGTTTTTTTTGTATGACGGGATCAGAGTTAGGTCATTAAGGGGTCAAAAAAGGTTCCAATTTTGCCAAAAAAATGTTAAAAATAAGACCAAATGGAGTGATCTTAGCCTAAAGGGGACAGATTACGCCCGTTCTTATACACCCCCTTGATGGAAACATTAATAGTAGAAGAGGTTTATGAAAGTCTCGACCCCAAAGGTCAAATTTCAAGTCAAAGGTCAAAATTACAAAACAAGCCTCCGATTGAACTGAAATTGACAGGAAAAAATCATCGGGATATCGTTAATACATAAAAAGTACAGTTGACACCTATTCGTGACACAGGTGTCACGTTATAGAGGTGCAAAGTCAAATCCCTGACATGAGTGGATTGAGTTGAACATCAAATAATATTGATCATTGTAAAGTTGTTAAACACCGTAAAACAAATACATTGATGACATTGTGACATATTGGTGAAGTAAAGGGGTTCAAGGTCACGTCGCCTCACGGGTCATTAAGGTGATCACAATCCATTCCCAATACGGTCTTGTAAATTAGATCTGTCCCCAGGTCTAGTTTCTTTCTTCTTTCTCTCTGGCAACTTGCAAATTGATTTGGTTTGTCATGGTTTGAAGTAGTTGACCAGACTGCACATAGGACCGATGAGCCCATCCCAGTTAGAAATATGACTTTGAACCCCTATCGGGTCATATCGGGGTCACAGGGTCAAAGTGTGATTTTCTTTAAACTGTAATCTCATCCTAAAGTTTACATTGACCATGTAACGTGACTCATAAAGTGGAGAGCTTGAGACCCTTCACAATAAGTTATGGGTCGAGAGGTCAATTGGGGGTCATTAAGGGGGCGTACATTCCGGTCTTAATGTGAAAAATCTTCAAAAAAAATCTTCAAAATAGACTATCTGTAATGCAAGGATTTCATGGTCACGTGACTCATACATACGAAGAAGCTAAGACCCTTACATACATTTGTGCCACGGCATGGGGTTCAAAGGTCATTAAAGGGAAACTTCAGGTCAAAAACCCAAAAAATATTCAAAATATCTAAAATTTTTTATCTCAAAACCAAACATAGTACAGAGACTTAACTCTCATATTTGTATTCTTGTTACTGGTGTATGCAAGATATTTTATTTGGAGGTGGTCCAAAGGTCATTTAAGGTCATTTCCGGTTTTAAGGCCAATTAATTTTAAGATTTTTCTCCAGAACTAGCATAGTAGAATTTTTTGATTTGCATTGGAACAATGCATTTTGTTGTGTTACACGGGTTTTTTTTTAAACCGGGATCAAAAAGGCATTAAGGGTAGGTCAAAAAGGTCAATTGTGCCAAAAAATGCTTAAAAATAAGACCAAATTGGCTATATATCTCAGCCTATAGAAGACAGATAAAGCCTGTTATTGCTGCAGTGATGTAACATTAATGCGTTTAAAAGAAGTCTATGATAGTTTCGATCCCAAAGGTCAAAGTTCAAGGTCAAAGGTCAAAATTACAAAAAAACTCCGGATATAGCTGAAAATTGTCAGGGATAATCCTTGGCAATCTAAAACAGAACCAATACAGTTGACCCCCATCCGTGACCAGGGTGTCACATTATAGGGTGATAAGGTCAAATCACTGACATGATTGGATGGAGTTGGTGAAACCAATTAATATTTGATCCTTGTAAAGTTGTAACACGTAAAAAATACATTAATGACATTGTGACATATTGGTGAAGTTACAGGGGTCAAGGTCAAGTCACCTCAAGGGGGGTCATTTAAGGGGATCACCATCCATTACAAACGGCGTCTTGTAAATTAGATTTGTCCCAGGTTCTAGTCTTCTTTTTTTGTCAAAAAAAAAAAACACGCTAATATCTCAGACATGGAACATCCCATATTGACAAAAACTGGTCACAAGGACAAGTACATGCACAGAAGAAAATTTTGAAATGACCAGATTGGTGTCAAAAGGTCACGATAGGGTGAATAGGGTCAAACAACTTAGATATGCAAAAAAAATATAGAATTAGCTTAAATCTAAAAAATAAATACTGTCATATGTAGGACTGTATCAAACACTACAAAAAAGTCAATTATGAATTCATCACTTGACCATGGTTTTTAGGGGTCAAAGGTTCAAAATACTTCAATTTTCGTTACACTTCAAATCACTACTATTCCTACAGATTAAGCAACTTGATCGTGTGAGTAAGCATATGAATGTATTAACTTGAGCCCCTTTATTAAAAGTTTATGGGTCAAGAGGTTCAATATGGGGTCATGTAGGGGTCACAGATGTCGAACTATTTACTGTGTGAAAATTAAAACAAGGTCAATAGAAAATCTTTTATCCCCCCCCTGTAGGACTTATGAGACGGTCAATAAAAGTCATCATGAATTCATCACTTGACCCATGGGTTAGGGGTCCAAAGGTCAACATACTTCAAATTACGTTACACTTCAAATCACTACTCCTCCTAGAGCTTAAGCAACCTGATAGTGTGAGGTCATGCATATGAATGAGCTTAAGGCTCCCTTTCAAAAAGTTATGGGTCCAGAGGTCAATATGGGGTCATCTAGGGTCACAGAGTCAAACATTATTATGTGTGTAAAATTTAAAAAAAGGTCAAAGAGAAAATCTTTTTATCCACCCGTGTGATTACTTGATGAGGAAGGTTTCAATAAAAAGTCAATCAGACCCATCAACCGACCCATGGTTAGGGTCAAAGGTCCACACATACATCAAATTACGTTACACTTCAAATCACTACTACATCTACAGATTTAAATAGTATAATCACGAGACTCATGGAATTGGGGGTAGTTTGACACCCCCTACAAAATAAATTTGAGTGTGTACAAGAAATCAGACGTGATTGAGTAACCAAAACCAGCCGATTCAATCAAAGCGAAATGCCTCAAAATCCATTCTACTATTGCCAAGTTTCAAAATTGAACCGCCTATATAACACAGTATATCATGCATTACGTCGTCTGCTAGACCGCGTAATGATATAGGTGGCGCGGTTTTTCTGACGATTTGGTTTGTAAAATAAACAATTTTGCAGACTTTCCGATTATATCAATGCAGAAATTCAATCTTCATTTGACACCAGTTTATTCCTAGTTCCCAAATCAGTCGACAAATATCGAATAAACCATGTTGCACTGTGTTTTTAAAAAGGAGTAATTAGTATTACGAGATTTATGATGAAACTATTTAGCTCCTTCCTTCCCCCCCCTTGTAGCGTCCTCCCCCCCCCACACACACAAACACGATTTAATTCATGCAGTAAGCAATTATGGAGTCGCTTAAACGGTTGCCGCATTTGTTTGAGTTGAGTCCGGTGGCGTTTGCGCTCTTCTTACACAGTAGAAGAGGACTCGACGGTGTTTTTCTTCTGTACGGTTTATTTCTTACACAGTCGAGGAACGCGACTGTTGTTTTTCTTCTGTACGGTTTTTACACCGTCGAGGAACTCGACTGTGTTTTTCTTCTGTACGCTTTCTTTCTTCTTCGGATTCTTCTTCTTCTTCTTCGGTCAAACTTCAAAAATGCTACTTATCCTACAGATTACATTTTATGATCATTGTGACCCATGTATGTGGTTGTTTGTGTTGTAACACCCCCTACAAAAGTTACTTAATGAAATTTTCATCAAAGGTCATTGGTGTCCACAAAGCGTCAATAACCCTGCATTTCATAAAAATGTACTTCTTTACAATTACATTAGTATGAACATGTGACTCATGTATTTGGTGACTTGACACCCCCTCAAAAGTTACTTAATGAAATGGCGGATAATGCATTTTAAAGGGGCATTTCCGGCCTGAGTTTAAAAATCTTTAAAAAATCATATTGCAATATGCAAAGTTCGTACATGATGCTACTTGCACGATGTATGTTATACATTCCATCAAGTCAATGAGGTCATTCAGGGGTTCAAAGGTGCAAATTTTCAAAATGGTCCGATTGAGCTTGAAACTTTACTGAAATGAGCCTTAGACATTCTTAAACAGGCTGTGAAAATATTTCGAGGGCTCAAGGTAAGAGGTCAAAGTGCAAATTCAAACTGCTCCAATTAAGCTGAAATTTTACTGAATGATCCTGAGGACATTCTAAAACATGTTGAAAATATTTTCGAGGTCAAAGGTCATTAGGGGTCAAGGTCAAATTTCCAAAAGTTCCAATTAAGCTGAAATTTTCCTGAAATGATCATGATGACATTCTAAACAGGTTGAAAGATTTCGAGGTCAAAGGTCATTAAGGGGTCATCAAAGGTCAAATTTTCCAAAATGCTCCGATTGAGCTGAAATTTGACTTAAAATTGATCCTTATGACATTTAAACATGTTTAAATATTTGAGGTCAAAAGTGCATTAAGGTCCAAAAAGTCACATTTTTCCAAAATGCTCCGAATGTTGTGAACATTTGAAATGATCCTTATGATATTCTAAATGTCTAAAATATTTGTGAGATCAAAGGTCATTTAGGGTCAAAGGTCCTACCTTCGACTGGGTCAGATCTGTATCCAGTTAGTTCTCTTTAAGTTAGGACGGTTATCGCCTAACTTACTTTGTTTCTTACCGTTTCTTCTTCTTTCTGACAATTTTAACTTTGCTCTCTTTTCCACATACTTGATCGGAATTAAACCACAATTGGTCATAAGCATGGGTTTGTTGAAAGGTTCAAAAACTTATGCATTGTTTGGGGTCAAAGGTCACGTAGGCGGTCTCAGGGGTCAAAGTTATTACTGTGTGTAAAATTTAAAACAAGGTCACTTAGAAAATCGTCTTAGCCCATCTCAAGGAATTGATGAGGGTCAATAAAGTCAATTTCATGACTTCATCACCACCGACCGCACCCCTGGGTTAGGGTCAAAGGTCAAAAGACCTTCAAAAATTACGTTACACTTCAAATCACGACTACGTCGCTACAGATTAAGCAACACTGATTCGTAGTACGTCATGAATATGAATAAGCTTGAGACACCTTTGACAAAAGTTAGGGTCAAGAGGTCAATTATTGGGGGTCATCTGAGGTCACAGGTGGTACAACATATGTTACTGTGTTGTAAAATTTTAAAAATTAGGTCAAATAGAAAATCTGTTTAGCCCAGCTCATAGGACTTGATGAGAGTCAAGTACAGTCAATCATGACTGCATCACTTGACCCATGTTTAGGGGTCAATGGTCCAAAATACTTCAAATTCCGTTCACTTCAAACACTACTCCTCCTACAGATTAAGCAACTGATCGTGTAAGTCATGCATTGAATCAGCTTGAGACCCTTTACAAAAGTTATGGGTCAAGTCAACGAGGGCAATTTTTTTTTATTGGGGTCATCTGAGGTCACAGGGCGTACAACCATTTTTATTACTGTGTGTAAAATTTAAAATTAGGTCAACAATAGAAAATCTGTTAGCCCATCTCATAGGACGTGATGAAGGATCAATAAAAGTCAATCATGACTTCATCACTTGTCCCATGGTCCTAGGGTTCAAAGGTCAAATACGTCAAATTACGTTACCCTCACAGCACTACTCCTCCTACCAGATTAAGCACCTGATCGTGTGAGTTATGGCAATATTAAAAATTAGCTGATCCCCTTTACGAATGTTATGGGTCCAAGAGAGATCAATATGGGGTCATCTGGGTCACAGAGGTCAAACATATTTACTGTGTGTATAAAATTTAAAAATGAGGGCAAATAGAAAAACTGTTAGACCATCTAATAGGACTGATGAGAGGTCAATAAAAAGTCAAATCATGACTTCATTCATCTTGACCCATGGTCTAGGGGTCAAAGGTCAAAATACTTCAAATTACGTTACACATCAAAGCCACTACCTCCTTCCTACAGTTAAGCAACCTGATCGTCTGTGAGGATGCATATTAATAGCTGAGACCCCTTACGATGGGGGTTCTAGGTCACGAGGTCATATGGGTCATCGAGGTCACAGAGGGTTCTAACATATTAACTGTGTGTAAAATTTCAAAATAAGGCAAATAGAAGAAACTTGTTAGCCCCATCTTTAGGACTTGATTGAGCGCGGGTCAATAACAATCAATATGACTCTATGACTGGACCCATGGTTTAGGGGTCAAAGGGTCAAAAACTTCAAATTATGTAAATTTCAGATCACCACTCTTACAGATGCACAGATTGTGTGAATTATGCATAATTGACTTGAGGAATTGAACAAAAGAATGGGTAGAGAGGTCAATCTGGGGGGTCATCGGTGGTCTTCCCCGCCGAACTTATACGTGCTCTTGCACAAGAGCACTAAGTCTAGTTATTCTTTCTTCTGCAACATGATAATATCTCAGACAGGACATCGCATAATAACCAAAACTGGTCACAAGGACAAGTTACCCTGCACAGAAAACTTTTTTTGCCATGACCCGATTGGTGTCAAAGGTCACGACAGGGCCACAGGGGGTCAACAACGGTAACCCAGTGCAAAAAATCTAGAATTACTCCAAATCTCAAAAAATAATGCTGTCATCTTGTAGGAATTGATCAACACTACCAAAAAAGTCATTATGACTTGTCATATGACACATGATTTTTTAGAGGTAGAGGTCCAATAGACATCACAATGACGTTACACTTCAAATGCACTAAGCCGACTACAGATTAACATACGTGGATATTGAGTCATGGCTATATGAAGAGCTTGAGCCACCTTTATAAGTATGGGTCAAGAGGTTCATATTGGGGTCAGTCTTGGGTCACAGAGGTCAAACATAGTAATGTGTGTATATTTAAAAACAATAGGTTCAAATAGAAAAATCTTTTTATCCCACCCTGTTAAGTACTCGATGATGAGGGTCAATAAAATTCAATCATGACCCATCACATGACCCAGGTTTAGGGGTCAAAGGTCAAAATACATCAAATTACGTTTATACTTCAAACACTATCCCTTGTACAGATTAAACAGTTGAGGTGATCAGTTGACTCATAATGTGATGCAGCTTGACATTCCACCACAAAAGTTTACTTAATGAAATTTTTGATTCAAAGGTTCCTTGGGGGGGTCACGGGAGTCCAAGACCTGATTTTCAATAAAAATGCTTCTTCTACAAGTTCAGGTCTGAGTACTTCTCGACTGTGTTCAGATATGTAGACAGATCTAGTTCCTTTCTTCTTCTGTCAAACACTTCAAACTGAATCTAGCTCAGTATGGTTTTGACATATCTGACCAGAACGTACACCGAATGACCGCTGAGGGCCTCCATTATTATATGACTTTGAACCCAAGTCGGGGTGTTGTCCATCTAGGGGTCACAGGGTCATCAAAAGTGTTATTTTCTTTAAAAAGTTTCAGCGCCTACCTACAGCATTACAATGCACTAGGTAACGTGATAGCATGTGGGGCAGCCTTAGACCCTTCACAAAAGTTATGGGTTCGAGGCGAGAGGTTCAAGCTGGGGCATAGGGGGCACTTCGTCATAATCTGTGAAAAATCTTCAATAAAACATCTTCAAAAATAGCATCTTGCAATATGCAACATTTGCATGGTCACGTGACTCAAACATATGAGCAGCTTAAGACCCCTCACAAACGTTGTGCGGCATGGGGGTCAAAGGTCATAAGGGGAACTCCGGTCAAAAAAACCAAAAATATTCAAAATATCAAAAGTTTTTATCTCAAAACTTAAACATAGTACAGTAACTTAACTGTCAGATATGCATGTATGTTACCTGGTGTATGCAAAGGTATTTTTATTGGAGGTCAAAGGTTCATTTAAGGTCATTTCGGTTTTAAGGTCAAATAAATTTCAAGAATTTTTAATCTCCAGAACTAAGAGCATAGTAGAACTTTTTTTTGCAGTGGAAACAATTGCCATTTTTGTTTGTCACGAGGTTTTTTTTTATACGGGATCAAGGCATTAAGGGGTTCAAGATTTATGGTCAAAATGGTCAATTTTTGCCAAAAAATGCTTAAAAATAAGACCAAAATTGGATTTTATCTCAGCTATAGAAGACAGATAAAGATTGTTATTGCTGCGATTGGTATTTGTTGGTTGTTAACATAGTGGTATAAAAGAGGTCTATGATAGGACCTCGACCCCAAAAATGTCAAAGTGCAAGGTCAAAGGTTTTCAAAATCTACAAAACCAGCTCCGGATTGAGCTGAAATTTGTCAGGGAATAATCCTCATGGCATCCATAAATACAAGGAAACAAATACGGTTGACCACATCCGTGACCCAGGGGTTAACGTTATGGTGGTTGAAAAAGGTAAATTTCATGTTTTTTTGTTATTTTGTTTATTTGTTTTATTGTTTTTATGTTTTTTAATTACTTAAAAGTACATTTAATGACAGTTTGACATTTATTGGTGTGTTGAAGTTACATGGGTCAAATGTCAAGCTACCTCAAGGGGTGATTAAGGGGATCACCATCCATCCCCAATACGGCCGTCTTGTAAAATAGATCTGTTCCCAGGTATAGTAGTTTTCTCTAGATGGCGGGAATTTTGTCATTTCAGCTTGTTTTCAACCGTTTTCACCAGGCTTCAACAAGATAAGGTAATTAATAATTATCCTCAAACAGTTTTGATAGTCTCCCACATTTGAGAAATTTGCATTGAGGAAAAGTGTACACTTTTTTTGGACCACACTATGTATGACAAAATGCAGGATACCAAAACAAAACAATGAACATAAACACAAGATGAACGGACCAAATATACAACTTGGGCTTTAATCACCAACACGATCTAATTTTAGTCACACGTGTGTGTGATAATTTCCACAATTTCTATGACGAGTAGTTTTATTCAGGTACTGCGAGAAAAAGATACTCACAACATTGCCCAGCATCACATTCACGTGATGACTGGCAGAACCCACGCACCAAGTACATGCAATCCCGAGCAAACGGTTCCGTAACTGATCCGCCATACTCTGCTCGCAATCTCCAGTGAATACCAACACACCCACTCTGGAAAAAATACATAAGGACATTTTATAAATAGCTAGGATATTGCTATATGCTGAAACAATTACACAGAATCCAACGTTCACAGACGCTTGTGTCGTCAGCCGTCGCGGTTTTTGAATGGAGTCAAAGATCACAAATGAGTGGCACAAGGGTGCACATGAGGTCACAAACACGTGTGACACAACCCATAGTATCCAAGTGTCATGATAAGTGAACATCACGTGTGGAAACGACAAGCCAAATTGAAATCTGATCATTTTGGGCCATGTCTCTAATGGCCTCTAGGATGACCTTTGACCCCATGAGTAACTTGTGGGACTCTAACCATCAATCACTATTACATGCAAGTGCCATGAACATGTGTGCATGTGGTGGAAACGGCAAGTGGACTAGGTTAGGGTTAACATTGGGTCACACATTTTTTACCACATCACACACACACACACAGACAAGGACACACATATAAAGAATTCTACGTGCCTCTTGCAGACAAAAAGCTTGAGCACAATACAGTGCTCCAGTTATTATTTCCATATCATAAAAAATTACAAAAATACAAAACAGTATGGGGGAGAAGACAAGAGGTCAAAGCCAGAAGCGGATTCCCCTTAATCAAATGTCCACATGAAAAAAAATAAACATTATTATGAGTGCAAGATAATACACTAACTAAACAACCATTGATATACAGAACAAACAGGCAAACAAACATAACAAATGCCCAAACAAGATTTCTTACTCAAATCCAAATCAAATACTTGTATACGAAATGCATTAGGGATTTTTGAGAAGAGGTCCTAAACTGTTTGAGATTGATGCATTTTTATGTTTGAGGTAAAGTATTCAAAAAATGGGACATGATGCCCTACACCTTAGCAGCCAAACAGAATTGGTTTTCCATTAAGTGATAAGTCATTTATATTTCTGGTTAATGATTGAATATTACTTCTTTTAGTAAAATATTTATCAAATATGGGGGGTAAGTGTCAGTAGAATGTTTGAAGAGAAACACCCCAAGCTCTAATGTATACATGTCAAAAACATTCAAAAATGTTGTGATCTTTAAAAATGGTGCAGAATGACATCTGTAATGGCTACCGAGAGTATTCTTACAGCACGTTTGAAACTAAATAGCTTATATAAATTGACATTTATTCGTCTTCCCCATGCGAGTATTCATCGCGATGTATGGTAAAATTTAGTTGTATGCAATATTAATGAATGTAATATAATGGGGTACGAAATGTGTCATTTTGTAAGTATACCTATATTTCCTAGATTTGTTATAGCAATGCCTTCATGTGGTCTTTCCATGTCAAATTGTCGTCAATTCGCACCCGAGGGAATTTGGTTTTTGCTAACCTCTATACCAGTTTTGATACCGTTAGTATGAAATCCAATTGACTTTTATGGTACGTGTTTGTGAGCCGACCCATGATCATATAGTTTGTTTTTGTAGCAAGTTATTGGAGTTTGTTTGCCTTAAACCAGTTGCTTACTTCTTTTAATTCTTCAGTGATTCATTACTAATTTCTCTGCAATATTTTTATGGAGATACAGTTTTAGTAGTATCGTCAGCCAACAAAGGGATGAACGTTGGATTAGATGAAGTGTTCACAATATTCATTACATATAAAATAAATAAGTGTTCCTAAAATGACCCTTGTGGCACACCACATGAGATTTAATCTAAGTGTTGATTTACTAGAGTTATAATATACAACGGTTTTTGTTATACAGGTAATTTTAACCATTCCAATACTACACCCATAACCATAATGTTCCATTATGAAGTCAAAATATGGTGATCATGGTATTCAAACGCTTTTGATAAATCGAGATATACTCCAACTGTAGTTTTATTGCGTTCAATTGAATTATTTATTTATCTACAAGATCCATTATTGCCATTGATGTCGAAGGTGGGTCTAAATCCAACGTTCGATTTAGATCTTGTGACCTTATTTATGTAGTCAAAACATATCTTGAAGACAAGTCTTTTCCAGAATTTTCGAAAAAAATGGCCAAGGATAGAAACTGGTCTATTAATTGGAGTATATTTCGGGATCGTCGTTTTGATACAGGGGTTACAACTTTGGGCTATTTGAGCTGTTTGGCACAATACCCGTTGATATGACAAGTTTTAAAAGATCAGTGTTTAAAGGTTTACTGATTGCATTCGCAACCTTCTTAACGACATTAATTTCGCAATGTTTTGTTCATCATGGCTGGGCTGTTATTTGAGTCAAAATCATTATTAGTTTGAGTATTTCATCGTCTTACTATCGGTTTATAAATAAGCTATGTTGGAGTGGATTTTTCCGATATCATAGTAAGCTTGTCCTTTATGGTGAATTTACTTGGCGAGATTCGGTCCGATGTTAACCCCAAATAATGATAAAATTGGCAATATCTAAAGGGTTACTAATTAGATCTCCTGCAGAATTCATAAATTGAGACTGATTATGTTCGTTTACCTCGCCCAATAATGATTTTTATAGTCTTCCAGTCATTCGATGTATTTTTCCTTTGCTGAAATTTCTTAACATAAAACTGACGTTTGGAGGTTGGATCAGTTGTATGCAATTTATTCTAAAACGTTTTGTAGTATTCTAATTTGAATTAGTGGACGTGTTTCAATTTCTTGAATAATTTTTTTTTATTATTAATGCTTTTTAACATTTGTTATCCATGGGGAAATAGGGTCTTTTTTTTTTTTTTTTTTTTTTTTTTTTTAATGTTTTTATTTATTTGCCTTTTTTTCAGCAAAAGTATTATAATCAGGATACGCACTTCATTACCAGCCAACATTTCAATTCAGTTTACAGTGGAAAGTTTATGCTTAAAGTTTTTTCAATTTACCATCACTAAAATTTATTTTATAAATAGGTCTTATTAGGAGTCTTATTTTTCGGCGTCTTTCTGCTGACACGCAAAACCGTAGGAAAGTGATCGCTAATATCAGTAAGGAGAATTACAGGAATCACAACATCACAATCATTAGTTAATATAGTCGATTAAAGTTGCAGAGCTATTGGTTATCTCGTCGGTTTTAATGGTTGTATAAATGGGAAACTTGGCAGAGAGACACGCAGTGCGGTTAAAATATCAGAGGGGTCTATGAGTATCTCTTTCAATAGGCAATATTAACATCAGCCCATAACGTAATTGATTTTGTTTTCATGATTATTTATCAAAAATTGGTTGCATTTCTTTACTAAGTCATCTATAGAGGATGACGCTTATCACTACTCCAACAGGATATTTTGTCCGGCGTTTGGTCAATTTCAATGAAGCAAGATTATAGTTTGATGTTGCACTATTAAGGTCGTTTCGCACTTGATTTAAATGTATTAGAAATAACATACCAACCACCACCTTTTTCAAGAGTTAATCTATTCGTAAACTCAAATTTATAGAAACAGGTAAATGAAGTAGTTCTAAAGGTTTGGGGTTTTATCCTTAAAGTGAGTTTCTGATAACCAATAATTGTGAAATTATGACGGTGCTTTAATCACGCTTTGAGACTTTCAACTTTTGCTAGGGCCTTCCTTACTTAACATTGAATAGAAAAATTATCATTTGAAGTAGGGCAGGTCTCCTTGCCAATTCGTGAGGCATTTGATAAGTACATCGAAAATGTTCTAGATGATCATTTGCGATATCTTTACCAAAATTATTTACATCTTGATCCGAATGGGTTAAAAAATCATATTGTCGTATTTCAATACCATTTTTCCTATTGAGAGAGGAATTAATGGAATTTACATTATCCTCTCTTACATCGGCTTTCGTTGTTTAATATTGTTATCAAAGCATTTTCTACATTCTTACAAGGAAAACCAAGTGACCTCAATTTGATGATTTTCCTTCGATTCAATTCGGTACATTTCTTAGGAAATAACGGTTACACATTTGACATGATAGATCTCTGATAGATTTAACGTTTTGGAGCATAGACAACATAATTCAACTCAAAACTTTAGACATGAATAACAAAATATTAAAATGCAATACAATCAAATATGTAAAGAGATGATTGGCCAGGCAGTCAAGCACACAAGCTGATAGGATTAATGATTAAAGGAACTTGCCGTGAAACACGCCGTTATTATAAAGCCTAATTGAATGATGAAAGTTGCAATGTTTGGCTATAAGTGGTCATGATTACTGAAGTGACCCTACTTAAGACACTGGGGGAGTAACAAATCCTTGAATTGGGAGTGATTCAAATGATACTATAAAGATAAGAAAGTTAAAAGAGTGTTTTGTGAGTAGGCTTTCTGCCAGAGGGTAGTAAACTGTAAATATAATAGGTGTGAATAGTTGTATATATCAGGAAAAGTGAAATAATGAACGACTAAGCCAGATAACTGAATGGATGACCAATCAATCTATTATTGAAATGACAATCATTAAATAGTTAATTTAATGTGCTAGTCAACATAATATAATAGAAGGCCTTGTAATTGTTTATATTATCAGTACGTTATTAGACGTAGAAGGTTTGAATTTTATTATAAGAATTCTGTTTGTTTTTGTACTTTAGTTTCCAAACACTTTAACTTTCAATTTAGGCTGATATGTACATGACTTGCACATGCTATTGCCCCCAGACACAGTTACCCCCCCCACACACCCACGTATACCCTGTGTGTGTAACTCAGAACCCCTTGTCATTGATTATTTACTGTCATTGTTCTCTTAGCCCTGCTGGTGTGCATTACTGCCTGCTAGAGAATATAGATGATCATACCAATTCTTATGAGGTCTGCATGCTTCCTAATGATACTTTCTTACCAGTATCCTCTCCCTCCGTTGGCGGACACCCATTACATGACCATTCCATGTCCAGGGACTCTTTACCCACACACGTTTACCCAGGTATTGTGCACTTCCATTACAACCTTCTTGGTGAAGAGTTAGTAACTCTTGTTAATCCAGTTTGGTACTGCAACTCTCCTAGCATTTATGACTTCATCTTGTCATTATCCTCACTAAATTCCCTCCCTTATGTCCCTTCCTTGGTGACCTCTCGGGTTTACCGATGCGATGAGATCTGTCCAAGTCACTCTCAGTTAGTGGGATTTCCATTGTTGTGTTAGCCATGTTGTGATTATTTTTATCAGTGTCCTCACCTTTTTCCTCAGGCACTTTGTAACCAAACACAGTTCGTCTCGTGTAGTTATGGAGTTCTTCAACAGATATGCATTCTCATTTCCATTTCTCATTAAGATCATCCAATGATTTCAAGGCAACCATTTTTCAGCTTTCAGTTTATCGTGTTCGCACTTCAAGTCAAAGAGGTCTCCCTCCTGGCGTCAACTTGTTCCGTGTTTCTCATATTCATCAATTGCTTCCTTTATCAGTGATTTCATAAGTTATTAAATTCATATGCTTTCCATAAGTTGATCCACAAAGTTTGGTTGAGAGGTGTTGATTTGTTTCAGACATTATGCTAGTTTCATGTACCTTGCCATATAGTAATGCTGCGTACACTAGCGTTGATGGTCCAGATCAATGTAAGCTGACTGCCTGGCTTATTGAACAAAATCGTATCGATTTACATGCCTGGCTTATTGCACAAAATCGTATTGATTTTACATGGTCAACGGAGCACTCGAAAGGCACGTCTGCTCAGGACAAAATCTGACCTTTATGCGCATACAAACACATCAACCGTAAGGTGTTTTTTTGTTTGGTTTTTTATTTTTTTGTTTTTTGGGGGGGGGATTTTCAGACCTGGACTTGGATTTTGGATTGGTTTACTTAAAGTCAACACACCCTGAAATTATGATTACATATCAATAATAAAGCTTGATGTAAATAAAACGAGAAACACAAGTTTGATTTTCAAATTCAGGGAGTCACCAATTACATCCAAAAGATTATTTTTAGACCCCCCCACTATATAAAACAAAATAAAATTCTTCACATTGGGCGCTATGCCTGTGACGTAAGGCAAAGGTTTAATCACGGTCAATAATTATGTAATAAACGCCAGCACACTGGTTGACATCAGTTCGTAAGTCTTTTATATTCAACAAAAATATTTGCGTAAACGTCCAAACCCGAGTCCAAAATATGACAGATGAGAAGTAGAATTAGGATATATTCGTGGGTTATTCATCATCGAGAGGTAGAGCTAGACGGGCTCAGGGGTATTTCCCGGGGAAGCCACCGACGAATGTCAGGGCCCAGAGGTGTTTTGAAATCAATCCCACAATGCATTGCAATGTGCGCCTATATGTTAAGGTACAAATCTTATGTCAGTACTTAGGAATTAAAAAGGAGTTCAAGACTACAGGACATGTCATAATCATGCTTAAAAATTCCCTAAGTACTAAGGCCTTGTGGGTGAAAATGAGCATAGAAGGCAATATTTTTATGTGTTAAGATAGGATTTGTGTGGGACACATGGAACCCCTGTTGAGGGAATTCCAAAAACTGGTGCATTGTGGATGACTCAATCACCCTCTGGTCAGGGCCCAGGGGTGTGCATGCACCGTTAGCTGCCAGTAGCGTTTTTATGATTGAAACCCGTCGTAGGGAGGTAACAGATTTCCTAGTGATCCCTTGGGGGGGGGGGGGGGTACTAAGTGGAAAAGGGTAGTACATATGTGCCACCGATATGGGTCACATTTCACGCCTTAACTATAACAAATGGGCATTTCCCACCAGGCTACTATAAAAGATGGGTCACTTTTTGAAGTCATTGCTACTATATAAATGGGTAAATGGGTGAAAGGGGGTGTCCGAACGGGTACCACTGATAAATGGGTCAAAATTTGGCAGAGGGTCGCTGCCTTCCCCTCCCTCCTAAAAATCGCATGGGAATGGTTGATTTTCTGGATTTTTTGGAAAAGTTACTATGAAAATGGGCCGATTTTGCACCCCATAAGATTTACTATGAAAATGGTGCGAAATTTCAAAGCCAACTCTATAAATGGGTCGAAATTTCGGAACCAAACTATTGAAATGGGGCATATGTTTTGTACAATTTGGTCACTATAAACTATGGGTCGATTTTTTATCCCGGTGGACCCACACCTTAACCAATTTTTGGGGTCGAGTACCCCCTCACCCGGGAAGCAAAGCGCCAGAGATCAAAGGCCCGACGAGCATAAACTCGCACCCTGATAAGCAATGACAAAGGACACGGAAAAAGTACAAGTTCTGCGACAACAGGGGAAACACCAGATTTCTTGGAGCTATTGGTTGAATTGCGATCACATGGCCTAAAAAGTCTGGGGCCAAGGCATGCAAAAAATTTCAGATTTTTGGGCAGACGAGACGTAGACGCAACGTAAGACAGACGTGTATTACGAGATGACGAGGTGAAGGAAGCGATTGAGATGTGAGAGGAGAGCTTGAACGAGATGGATAGTAGACAACACTAGGACAGTAGGGACGATAAAACATTGCAGACATGATGCAGACTCGAGGACAAGATCGACGATATGGAACAGTAGAAAACAAGTTAGCCATGGGTTGGTGAAGGAGTTGTGTTTCTGGAGTTGACCACTTGAGTTTGCAGTATGTTTTATTTCATCATGTGTGGAGCCAACCTGGGACAATTATGATTTTTCTCTTGTTGTTATTTTCATCCATGTCTTAAGCCATTGACAGTGAGTGAAAGCGGATCAAGGACAGATTGGAGAATGTAGGCGGACGATGATATGACGACGAAAAAGATTGAACTAAGCATCGTTTTGACACTTTGTATAGCGACGACATAATCCTTTTGGACTCAAGAATGTGATGGAGCTACGAGAAGAACACTTTCGGAATTTTCACGACTCAACATTTGCGTAGAGAGGAAGCACTTAGCGACAGAGGACAAGACAGGACAGGACCCGATGAGACCATCTTTTTGTGTGTGGACATTATTATTGAAAATGCTGGCCGCAAAAAATGGTATTATGAATTGTGGTGAGTCATGACACATGCTGTTAAACTTGTAATCTAGGAAGTTGATGATGTTTGCTATCAAGCCTGGGATATTGATTTTGATTGACTGGTAAAACCGAGGGGGGTAAACAGAGATATAGGTTCAATTGTGTGGTATGTTTCTGGCCGTGGTAAGTTGATGTTCAGGAGTGTATAGAATTTGCATTTCACATTTGTGGACATCAAAAGGGGGGGGGGGGCAATAGGTTGTCTTGAAATTTGTAATTGTTTTGAGGGGGATTGCAATCACATTGAGGTTGAATGATAGCCAGCAACATATATATATGTATGAATTGTGTAGTTGTATGTTGTACTATGGATAAGAATTACAGGTTGCGTTTAACGAAACAACAAAAATATAAAAATACCACTTTTGGTCAAAAGGTGGGTATTTTCGTAGACCACGACTTCCTATATCGAAAAAGCATTGACATTCAGCATCTTTTTCCCATTTTTAAAATGGAGCAATGGACATTTTTAAATGAACGCCTAACGCTTTTAAAACAACTATAGATTTGACCAGCCGGTTAGGAAGAATAAACACCAAGTGTTTAGAAGTTAAACACCATAAACACAAAGGCATTTAGAAGCTAACACATAGTGTTCAAAATAAACACAAAACGTGGTTATTTTAGTATCTAAACAACTTAGGATATTATTGTTTTAAACGCGTTAAGGCGTCATGTAGAAATTCACATTGCTGCTGATTTTAAAAATGGGAGAAAAAAAAACAGAGCTGAATTTTCAATGCTTTTATGTGATTTATAGGAGCAGTGGTCCAAGAAAATACCTACTTTTTTATTTTTTTTATTTTTTTTATTGTTTTGATTTTCAGTGTTTAACTGTTACAAAACCTAAACACTTAATTTTTACAGTGTAGAAAATTGAGTTGTTTGCCATCTGATTTTGAGGGGTAGATTTAGTGACGGGTCAGACTTAATTTAGGAGGGGTGTGTAGTTAGTTAGGAGATGAGTTTAATTTGGGAAGAGTTTGAGTTAAGGACCATGCATTTTTGGGGGCTGGGGAATTTATTTTATTGCAAAATTGAGCAAATTCATGTTTTGTGAAGTTAAAAGCTATATAAAACACTTCGATGGCAGTAAACACAGGAGATTAGGCATTGTGTAATTTTTGTAACCATGATGTGATGTTTGCTATGTCGAGGGTACATGCTTTAGAAGGGATAAATTGGGAAGTTGTTTTTGATGAGAAAAATCTCTGAGTTTAGACTTGATTAGATTTAATAACTAAAATACCAGGTGCACTGATTAGGCTATTGAAAAGGGAATCTGCTCTTGTGTAAAAATAGTAAGTTGCAAAAAGCACAAAAAAATTATAAGTTTGCACAATTTACAATGTGGTATGATGTTGTTTATATTTTCTCATAAAGAGAAACAAGTTTGATGCTGATAAAAAAAAGCAAAGCTGACTACATTTTTGTGATTAAATGTGCATTGAAATTGTAAAATCTGTACTTGTAGTAGAAGTAGTACTAATCTAGTAATTAACACCTGTATCATGTGTATGTTGATTGACACCTGTAAGAACATGTACATAGTACTTGCACTTTTGTGGTCGCATACTTGTAGTATGGTTGGCCATATGTTTTAAAAATGCTGTGAAATTGAAGTAATGTTGTCATTTGTGTTGTATTATGTTGAGCTGTGGTAAGAAGTGTAGTTGCCTAGAGGTTGAGAGTTGATTTTAGTCGAGTTCTGAGAGATGGAGTAGATGCTGAGTTATGTGCGATTTGGTGAGTTTAAAGGGAGTAGGGTAGTCGGATTAATATTGGTGGGGTAGATTATGTTATGGGGATTTAGATATTGGAGTTGTGGAGTTATAGTTGAGGGTATGAATATTAATTTTAGGGCAGAGTAAGTTGTTTCCTATTGCAGAGATTGTTGTCTGACCGTTCCTCCGGCCTGAGTTGGCTTGCAACTGTCAGCATGCTTGTAGGGAATACATTTATGCTGCTCATTTTGGGATGGGTAAGGTGTATAATAGGTGGAGCAGAGTTTTTGGAGGGGTAGATTAAGCTAGTTATGGCGATGGACCGAGTATAGGCTAGAGTAGGGATAGTTGAAGTGCGAGTTTGTCTTTTGGTGAAAGTGAAGTGTGAGTTGTGACTTGTTTGAATATGAGATGAATGTAAACGAGTTTAAATCATGAGTTTTAAAGTGGGTCAAAATTGTAAGTGTCGGTATCTGAGACAACTTAGTGATTACGGTATACTCAGTGTTGATAATACATGATTTTGATTACAATTTGATTTTGTAATTGTTGTAAGTGCATTGACCCTGTGCACGTGTTGAACTGTTGGCACGTAAAGAGAGCGTGTAGTGCTATCAGGTAGCAGTTTTGGATAATGACATGTGTAGTTATATCAAATTTTGAGTAGTAAATTGAGAATCGTATGGTACAAAAGGAGTTAAAGGAGATCTCGGAGTGGACTTTGTGTAATTTTCAGAGTAATTTGGAGTTTGGGATAGTTGCGCTTACGATGAGCTGGTGATGAGTATTAACGGCTAATGCTCAAAGACCCAGGGTTGGGTGCGAATTCTGTGTGTAATCATGGTAATGAGGAATTAATCTTTTGGGGTGTGGTCCATGAGTTGTGGAGTTAAGGGATTTGAGCCAGGCTAATTGTTGGGTTAGAATGCGCTTTTAATTGCGAACAACACAGGTGTAGGGCCATGTGTGGATTGACTTACATATTACAAGTGAATTTGATTGTGTACATGTCATTTATTTTGGGTATGGTGAGTCAACTGTGTCAAAAATTAACCCATGAGTAGTGTTCAGAGTTGAACTTTGCATGTGAAATGTATCATGTAAAGTCAAATAGGCCTATAGAGTATAGGTGGCCATTTGGTGTAAAATGTAGTGTTGTGTGGTGTACAAAAATTAATAGTTTAATGATTGCCTTTCAAGTGGGAGTCTAGCACAGTGGTATCGATGTGTGCTGATTAATCTGTTGCCTGCTAAACAGCTCCTCAAATAACCATCTCTTAGCATGCAGCATGAATTGGCACTCCTTAAAGGTTGTGTGTGCTATGGATTCCTATGAGGGCAATAAGTAATTTTTGGTGGTGTTTGGTATTTGAAATTTTAGAAGTCTCTTGTTGCTCGCCACATAACATCAATCTCTCCTCAACAGGTGTTCTGAAAATAAATAATAACCTCATCACTCTAAATGTGGTATCATTTCTGTTGTTTAGGGATACTTGAGTAAATTGATGGAGCACAAAACAAATAGTTTGTGTAAGTCTCTTTGTTCCTGACAATTGTGTAACATTCAAATCCAAGTGTGCTTGTGATGTCATGAAATTTAATTTCTTTGTAATAGTGAAATAAGATTAATTGCAAAACTTGCAAGAACTTTCACATATTGTGTGTAATTTGTCACCTTGTACTTTTGTAATGTTTGGGCTCCCATGAACATGGTAGTGAAAATGTGAGGCAAGATTGAGTGTGTACAATAAGTATGGTTGGCCAAATGCTGTATTATTGTATGCTGTACAAACATAAAGATGCTACAAGACATGAATAGTGTGCCATTTGAGTCATAAATGCAAGACAGTGTGTATACCTTTATCATGACATGTGTTTTGAGTATGATGTTGCATTGTGGTGATTGAATTTCAGGTCGCAATGGTGATTTCTTAATCGCCAACTTACCCGCGCATACTCCCGACCGCAGCGCGAGCGCGTCAAAACAGCGCCCTCATTCGCGCACTACAATGATATTATTTAAAGGCCGTCCCGCTCACAGGAGGAAGGCAAAAGAATAAGATGTGACAATTGATGAAAATCGGTTAGAAAAAACAATTTCGGATTGGTAAGTTTAGTATTCTTTCTGAAATAAGCGTGTAAAATATAATAAGCAAACGTGGCCTGACATCATTTTTACGGATAAAGCAGCGAGTCCACGTTCGCCGTGTCAACTTGCATACACCCCTCGCGCCTGTACTGCAGTCTAGTCTCAAACAACGTAACGGCTCGCTTCTTCCTTTCCCTCGACTTTTCTGCCATTTGGATGATTTATATAGCAAATTTGGGATTCAAAATAAATATCAAAGAGTGAGCGTCAACCCCATTGTTTGTCGTTTGCTTGTTTTGCTTGCAGGTCGATTCGGTCCCAAAAACCAGTATATTGTAAACACAATCACGATCGCCGGACTGATTTGAATCGCATTCCCTTTGATATTTGTATTTTTATTCGACTCTTGACAATGCTGACGAGTCATTTTTAAAGGAATTTATTAGGTCCAAAATGTGTAAAATTAACTATAAAAACGTTGGTGAATCGTGAATGGATTGTTTGCTATACGAAGCTTGCTATACAGCGCGAGAAGCACAGCGAGTTCAAGACCCGGTCAAATAAAATATAATTTCATTTGATAAGTAGACATCTGCAAACATTCATCCATATATATTTCTCACTGCTTTATGAAGACAGATAAAATCGAAACTGTATTCTGTTCATTTCCCGAGGTCACCAGCTTTCTATTGAGATGTAATCATAATTTCATGGTGTGCGGACTTTAATGTTCCCGATCAATGACATGTTGACATGTTCTTGAGAAGTTTCGCAAAATGTATAAAATATTGTTCTTGTTGCTATATGCTAACCACGTAGGGTCTCTGATTGCTGAACACTTAAACAATCATAACTACAAAACACAAATGCAAATGGGTTAAGAAAAGTTAAGAACATATGAACGTCCACTTTTTTCTTTTGAGACCGTCTTTCTTGCAGTACAGTATCACGTCTGATTAACGCATTTCAAGATATAGCGCCATATAGACCTTTTTAACTATCTTTACAAACCTATAAGCCTATAAACCATGTCTCTAATTGGCTAAATTGATCATATAACCCTAATTGTAAACAATAAAATCAGTTGATAGACCTCAGGGGTTAACATTTGAAGCAAACCACGCGCTCCTTCACATCTTGGTTATGACTAAAAGTGTTTGGATAGAGTAACACGCCCCTCCCCAGCCCCATTTGGAAGGTCTTACCACAAAGTTGTGTATTACAAGACTCGGTGTTTGTAGATGATCCGGTTCCGCAGTCTCCATTCAAAGGACCAGTGCAGGTCCTTGATTGGGTGTGTTGACCTCCACCACAGCTTTTTGTACATTCTCAATCCGCCAAAGCTTCAGAAGAGTCCCCGCTGTAAAGGAAATAGGTATGTTCCCAGAGAGAGAGAGAGAGAGAGAGAGAGAGAGGCGTTTTATTTATCTGAATTTACCAAGTGTCTTGTTATGATATCTGTATAGGACATCCCTTGGGATATCTAAAACACAGCTTAAAAGCTGAATGGGTGGAGGAGCGTGACGTCAAAGGTTCAGATTCTTTTCAAAATGGTCTATTTTTTCATTTAGCCAAATTGATCCAGAAAATAGAGTGTCACAAATCGTTACTGTCTAAGTTACATATTGAATTTTAATATAGAGCAAATATATATTTTCTGCTGTGTGTCAGACAAACAAAGTTTGCACTTCAGTTATCGCATGGAGGGGAGGGCTCTAGGGGTCCATGCATTAAAACCGCTTTCCCAAAGTAATATTTAGAAATCCACCACATATAGTAGAAATCTTGGAAATAAATAAATAGACACACACTGAAAATGTTTTTTTTTTACCACCACCCATGCTCCAGGAGTAGGTCTCCCTCACTAACCTCAAAGGGCAGCTATTATTTTTTCTTATCTTTTTTGGACTTAAAAATGTTTGAACCCATTTTTAAAGACATCGGAGCAATATTTCAGATTTAACCTTTCGTGATGACCTTTGACATCATTTGACGATTTTTGCCTTTCTCCTCCGTAACCATACGTTGTAAGTAGTACAAACTATACTTCTTTTAATCCTCGTGACAAAACAAACACTTTGGTTACCTTTTTACAGGAATCCAAGCATTTTTTTTTATTTTTGACCCCTGTATTATGAATTTTCCCCCTCCTGGATTCCGCCCACACTTTCAAGAAGGGCACCCCCGCTTAATCTGTTCATTAACCTTCATAGAAGACAAATCCACTGATAAAACGACAAATGATACGTCACCTGCTGTTTTTTCCTTATTCTTTCTACTTTGTTCATTATGTGTGAGTGCACGTCTATGTTTTGTCTGTTTTAACTTTTTTTTATTTTTTTGCAATTACATAATATTAAGTACAATTCCTGGAGAATGTTCGACGTCCACCCTAGGGCCTATTCTGTAGTCAGTACTGTAACCTATAGTTTCTAGCGCACTGCAACCCCACGCTATGCGTTTAGCAGTGACCTCATCCCATTCACCATTAAGGTTTATCATATATAATTATATTATATTTGATTGTATTTTTGATGTTGAGATGAAATCTGATTTGATTTGGATCATGATTTCGGGCAAGAATCTCATACGTGCTGCAGCTCTCCTGCTGAGAGGGGGATTATCGCAATACTTTAATGCGGTAAATGGGATCATGGTGGGATTTAATAACAGCAATGTAAATGAAGTGTTTAGAAAGTATGGACAAAACTTGTTTAGCCTATGTTTAAAATCTAAACATGTTTAGGATTTAAACATGCTTCTTATGTTTAAAATTCTAAACATGTTTAGGATTTAAACATGATGAAAACATGTTTTTGTCCATACTTTCTAAACACTTCATTTAAAGTGAAAAGGCGGCAACGTGATAGGGTCTTTGAAACTTGTGTGTTGTAAGTCCTGTCCATGCTCTAATAGATGTTCGCTGTGGAATTCGTTGTCCCAGCAATCGGTCCAAACAAATCACAAGGAATTCAGAAATTTCATTGCATAACATGTTTTCTTTGCCCTGTGGTATGTTTTGACCTCAGTTCGCAGCAATAGTGCAGGAATGAGTTTCCTAAATAGTAACTAAAGAGCGATTTGGCGTCATATTACACCAGCGAAGTAGTTGTTCATTTGCAGAATATACTAAGAGGGCGCTAGTAGATTTCTCTCTTGTCCGGTTTTCAGACATCGTTCGAATACAGGCACCGCGGTGCACCGGTGCTTGTAGACGCGATTTTACGCTGTTAAGACACCAATGGCCTACTATAATTTACAAGAACTTTCTTGGTTTTTATACTTTATTTATGTCACTAGGTGTACATGCATTATGAAAACCAGAATCACAGCAACTCTATTATTTATTTTACATTTATTTATTTATGTAATTATTTAATTATTTCAATTTAGTCATTTGTACTTCCGTTATGCACAAGGGTGCTCCTAGGGGCCCATGCTAATTAACGTCAATGCAAGGGTAACTAAAACATAGACAAATACAAAAAATAGTAAGCCAAATATATTGCAGCGTTAAAAAAGTGGCATGCCAGATTTATTGCCATTTGAAGTGTAAATGACATTTGGGTAGTTGCATGCCTGTAGTGTGTAATAACACATGTTTTAAAAGATGTCATTTTATATTTCATGATTTTAATTACGCGTACGGTTGCAAACTTGAAATATTTGTTAGCTTCAAAGGTGGGGAAAATGTTATATTCCTGTTGTGAATTTTAAGTTTTTGTTGTTCCAGCTTTATTTACGGGAACAGACGGTTATGGGACTACGAAACAACAACATAGAAGGACATGCCCCATAGTCTATTGAAATAGAAAAACATTTGCTTGATAATTCCCATCAAGTTTTTTTTTGTGATTAAGGGTTAAACCAATGGCAAGGTCCAAATTTATTTATTACCAATTGTCCTGTGTGTGCAAGAAGAACCATTTCAAGAGCCACTGACCAAGAACTTGACAAATCAAAATCTTTTGAGTATAAAATGCACTAGAAATCAAAAGTATACCTTGTCTTAAAACTCACATTTATCGTTTTATAAACAAAAGTAAAAAGGCTTCACTCACCACACCAGGTTTCAAAGCAGTCTGTTGATTCCGAATCGCCCCCAAAACAATCACCATTGCCAGTAGTACATGTTCTCGTTCGGGTTTTCATTCCGCCATTCCCGCAAGATTTACTACAAGAACCATAATCGCCCCAAGAAGACCAGATTCCTGGGGACAGGATACCCAGAATGTTAATCTTAAAAAAGCATTTGGAGACAGGTCAACTCATTCGGCACCACGCGCTAAGGCTGCCATAAGGCATTTGTTGAGAGCGCGTGTGGTCCAGTGGAAAAGTGCAAGACTCGTGATCATTATAAGGCGTGAGTTCTCCAGAGAGTGATGTTATGAAGTTCATGTTAATTGTTGGCAACAACTATACATGTATTCTACTGGGTCTGACTATTCAGAAAAATGATGTTGCCATTTTTTCCGTTGACCTTTAGTGACCTTGACACGGGATCAAAGGTCAAAGCGGTCATACATCGTCCAAAGTATATCGACCTTAGACAAAATTGGAAAAGCATAAGGAATATTGTAAATGATACTTATTTTGTTACTTGAGCTTTTGTTTTCTTGTTATATGCAAATAAGCTAATTAGAGACATGCATAAATTTGCCGTTATTCAGACTCCAGTCATGTCCGAAGCAAGAGTTAGGCCTCATGTTTTTGCACAAATGCAAACAGTGAACAATTCTAGATACAAAATATGAAAATTTCAGCAATATAGATGTGCTTCTTCTTGTTCTTGCGTATGAGGCAGCAGCTAAATATGTTGTAAATGTTGGAGCCAGTTCACTGTTTGATTGGTTGGGGTTTGAGAAGACTATGTCAACTGGTGGACGAAAGGTAGGGCACTCATTGAGAATGTGATCCACGGTCTGTGATGGAGAACCACATTGGCAGGTTGGCGTTGGCCGCAGCGCCCATCGGTGCATATTGCTGTTGAAGCGACCGACTCCTGTGCGAATCCGGTTTAAGGTGACCCATTCCTTGTGTGGGGGATTGCTACCAGGTGGGAGTTTTTTCATAGGTGTAATAGTGAGTTGATCTGGTCTAGGACTATCTAGCCAGGTAGTATTCCATGTCTGTAAGATGTTGAATGGGGAGCTGGAGAGTTAGCAGCGTGACGACAGAAAGGTCGGCGAGAGCACAGTCTCTGTCTGCCGAGCTGGTGTGAATCCTTGACAGTGTTATGCAGCAGGTGCTTGTTGTCCAGCAGAGCCTTATCACCAGTTTGTGCGTGTGGTGTTCTCTCCGAAGCACTGCAGGTGCAATGCCTGAAAGCACTGGTAGGAACTCAGATGGAGTAGGTCAGAGGCAACCAGTAATGGTTCTCAAGGTCTCGTTGAGTACTGTGTCCAGCTTTTTTTGTGTGAGAGCTGTTGCACAATGCTGGGGCGGCATATTCAACAGCGCTGTAGACCAGAGCCAAGGCGGTGGTGCGTAGAGTCGTTGGGCTGGCACCCCATGAGGATCCAGCAAGTCGGCACAGGAGGTTATTCCTCGAAGATACCTTGGCGCATACGGACTCGGGGTGCTGCCGGCAAGTAAGCTGCCAGTCAAGCAGCTTCACTCCCAGATAGGTTGGTGTAGGATTGTATGGCAGAGGTTCTCCATTGAGATTGATTTGAAGCTGGCGATTAGCCGCTTTGGTGTTGAGGTGGAAGGCAGTAGCGGTGGTCTTGGCTTCGCACAGCTTCAGTCTCCATGTCTTGAGATATGTCTGTAAATAGGGGCGATATATCTGCAGTACTTCTGTCCAGCTGCTGTCCGCGTGAGTTGTAGAAGGGCAAGATCGTCCGCGTAGCGCATATTGTCTAGATGGTTTATAGTAAATCGCTGGATTTACAAGTTGAAACAGCATGATGTGCTACATACTTAGATAGCGTATGTCAATACAACGTCATACAAGATGAACTCGACCCCGGGACCCACCATCTTAACAGTTTTCTCCAACGGTCTGTGACAAGATTTCCCAGGATAATGTAAGATATTATGTGGTGCCGAACCATTATACCACATACAATTACCTTTGGTCCAGCACCTAGTACACCTTATGAACTGTTAAGTGCCTGCACTCTACATGCTTGTGGCTGGCTTTCCCCATGTGATTTCTCCCCCCTCTGGGTGCTCCCTCCTACCTACCTACTTTACTCCTTTCCTCTCTATCCTTACTTTCGCACCCAAGTTGGCTAGGAAGGTGAATAAATCTGGTTGGCTCGACGATGAGCCACTTAGGTTGGTTTGGCAGGTGTGGCTTTATGGCTATCTGGGATAACGAGGTTCTGATCCCAATGTAGATTTCAGAGGCGCCTGATCTCGGATAATCACATCAATCATTGATGCCTATCTGGGGTACAGGCACAGATCCCTAGTATGGGCGGTTAAGGTGCAACCCCACACGACATCAGGAGATGGGGGTGGTTGTCTCAGGACTTTTTCCACAATGGAGACAGCGTCCTCCACCTCTCTTTTGTGGGCTTGCAAAAACCGTGTGGGTGCCAACTGGTTCTGTGACTACCCTCTCTCTTCCTTATCTCCTTATTGAGTAAGTAGGGCCATAGGTATATATTTAGGTCAACCAACTAGGGTGAAATATTATCCTGCTGCGTTGTAGGTTGGTTCGTGTGTGGCGAAAAAGGCTAAGGACCATCCCGGACAGAAAAGGCAACTGCTGCCTTGCAGAGTGTCACCGTGACAGACAAAGGCCTTAAGGGACCGTCCCCAACAGAAAAGGGTGCGGGGGACCTGGCGAGTCCCAGCTACTATTTAGCTAATGGACAAGATGCATAGTTCACAACGTACACCAGGGTTAAAGCCCCTGATTTAAAGTCTTGCCTTCTGATTCGACATTGGTCTATACCAATACGCATATGTCGGTCCTAAAGCTACTGGCGGTCCAACCCTGATATTGACAAAAGATGCACGACAACTTTGTTAGACTCAAAAATGCTTTCATCATAGCACATTTAATGCCAGAACTTTTCAACAACAGCAGAAAAGAAGAACTCGTACATGAAGTCAAAACTGTATTATATCGATGTCATCTGTCATACCAAGAACCACCGCATGAATGCACAGTGAAACTCTACTACAGGAGAATATCCAGGGATATCACTTATTACAACAAGCCTCTGCCTGGAAACAAGAAAAATGCAAGCATACAGGAGTGTGGGGTTCTTTTATTTACCAAGGCTCCTCAGTCATGTAGCCAACCTTGTAAACTTTAAGGCGGCACTTGAAGCTTACACTGACGGGGCAATCCTGAAACAACAGTCATTTCCTGTTACAGCCCCCACAAAGACTATCCAAAGAAACTGTCCTCTCACGTTTTACCATGAACTTTCCCCCGCCACCAGTACGTTTTCCAGCCCATAATCTGCGTGTACCCCTGGGAGTTTACAACGCTAAGCTTGGGCCTGACGACGCGCTGCTACTACTTGCAACAACGAGTCTAACAGAATGGAATGGACTGATGACTTCATGGAACAATTTTACCCTGGTTTCCACGAATACCCGAAAATTTCAAAGCAGTCAAGTTAAACTGTGGACACAACACATCCGCCGCCCCAATGGAGACCTTGTCCAACTGGACTATATTCTGGTTAGAAAGAGTGGAAACAGCATTAAGAAACTCTGAGCCTACAACACTTTTGAAGCTGTTAGGTCTGAATCACAGAATTGTCTCTTGCAGGTGCAAGATAAGTTATCGCAGAGTAAACACCTCCCAGAGATCCCCATGACCAAAACATTGAACTGGAGGGTGGTAGTGGGGGATACAAATCTTTGTGAGCAGTATACTGTAGCAGGTTCAACACTCTTGTTGAGGAGCTTGAAGACAAGAAACTCCAGCGCAGGGGTATAATGAGTCCTCAACTTCAGCCAACAAGAAAATGGACATTGGAGATGCACCACTGAAAAAGAAGAAAGACTACTAGGAAGAACTACTGCCTTCGTCTCAAACGACAAAGTCAGCAAAGCCAGAGAAAACTGAAGTCCCTGCACCAGAAGCACCGTACTAAATCCACCAGAATTTCCAAGCAGAACCTTAATGCTGCTAAGGCTGCACTCGATGATGCTTACACCGTGAAGGTGTGCATGAGGAGCACTTGTTAAGTCCAAGCCTGAAGCACTTGACACCCCCTACATCTGAAACAGGCCAATGCCTGCATGATCCTGTGGAGTCTGAGTATCTGTACCGTAAGAAGGCTAGCTACCCCACCTATAAGAATCAAAGGTAAACCACTGAAGAGCGCCTTGAACACGTGGTTTCAGCAGTCAGCACTTTAGTTCTCTACGTGACAATCCATTCAGAATAACACTAACCTTGATTAGCCTTTCTTTCATCACAAATAGCAAGACACCCTTTATTTATTTATTTATTGATTAGATCTTGTTTTGCCTGGGATAACCCAATCAGTTACGTACACTGTTTTTCATGTTGCCCAGGGGGCCAGCAAACTACCTCAAAATGGGGTACAAACATGCAAATAGACACTTTAAATTATTAAAATGCATATAAAAAACACTCTTAAAAATACCAAGATACAACTTCATAATTAAAACTAATCCAGCTAAAAGTATATTAATATAGATAAAACAGAAGCATATATTACAATATAATTTTTTTTAAACATTCCCAGCGGTAGCTGGATAGGAGTTTTTTTTTGCAGTGGTTGGGAGTTTGTTGAAGGCAGAAAGCCCCCCCTGAAAGTGAATTTTCTGCTTTCAGAATTGTTGCGACAAGGAGGTAATACCAAATTACCCTTGTACCAGCGCTGTTGTCCTATAATTCTGAGTATGGAGACCGTCCCTTTAAAATATTGCACAAATTTTGAGGTAAACTCCAGGGAGACTTTTGTAAAGCCATAATGGTTTTGATGGTGAGTCAAACGACGTTCCAAGTTTTTCCCATCCCAAATCTTTGAAGTAAACAGTTGGAAAACGCACGGGGTAGACCTAAAATAACCTTGCCAGCAGTATTTTAAGGACATTAAGTTGAGACAAGATTTTTTGTGACATTACCCCACACTTATCAAGTAATATCAAATGAGACTAAAATTAAAGACTTTTACAACTGACAGCGAGGTTTTTGTAGGCAATACATTCCTAACCCCTTCTTTATGATACCAATACGCTGGTGTACTTTAGAGCCACTTTTGTCAATATGTAACACTCCAGTAAGAGATGGGTCCGAGCGCCAAACACCAAGGTATTTAAAATTGTCAATTTGTCTATTGACTCGCCTGCATTTGAATGTTGAGCAAATCTTGAATACGACAATTTTTTTTGATGATTTCCAAAAAGCACGGATTTGGTTTTTTTAACTTAAGCAGTAGATCTGGACTCGAGCCACCTAAACAACATCAGAAATTTTGTATCAAGATTCTGTTAATTGTATCGCGTCCCTACCCCTAACAAAAATAGCAGTGTCATCTGTGTATAGATAAAATGCAGTCCACACTCTTTATGGTAGATGCAAGTCATTGTGTAACTTGTAAAAAGGAGAGGGCCAAGAATGGAACCCTGAGGACCCCAAACTTGACAGGAGCCTTACTATATATATGATCATTTACTCGGTGACTTGAAACGGTCGAATAAATAGGAAAAGAACCCTTCAGGTTCCAGGCCATGCATCCCATACTGCCAAGCTTGTAATAAGCACTCGGGTTTACCGTACGAAGCTTTTTTTAGGTCAGAAACACAGCACCAGTTGAGTTAGCGCATTTTCGTCGGCTTCATGTTTACTCAAAGATATCCCGCAACCCTCGACAAGGCAAAGTTTGTGCGGATGTTTGGGTCTGAAACCTGATTGGTTGGGGACTAATTGTTGATGCTCAATGAAATGTGTTACAACTGAGTGTGTGAACAATTTTTTCGAAAACTTTTCGATACAAGCTTGTAATAAACAGGATAGGTTGTAGTTTACTTGTGTCCATTGATCCTTTCCTTATCAATAGGAAGAAACAACGGCACCTACCTTCCCTGCCGATGGAAAACTATGGCCAGATAGAAGACTCAAGGTCATTATATAGGCCAAAGGCTGAGCCAGGTGATCGTGACGCGATTCTTGAGGAG
Source organism: Ophioderma brevispina (assembly GCA_023653785.1). Taxonomy (NCBI): domain Eukaryota; kingdom Metazoa; phylum Echinodermata; class Ophiuroidea; order Amphilepidida; family Ophiodermatidae; genus Ophioderma; species Ophioderma brevispina. Next base: position 104,155 of record JAMKCH010013695.1, on the reverse strand, counting down.
CTTGATGGCTGATGTTTTATCATGCCCTGTGGCCTTACCTCCATCAAAACTACTTAGAATTATTTGATAAACACTCCTCGCCAGTAATTCTAGTGAAATAACTGGTGCCCTCCTTGGTAACATTGTTCCATTAGCATGGTTGGTCCCATCCCAGACTGGACTTTTCACTATATAGGAGCTTCAGATCTACTGCCTGAGAACACTGAAGAACACTGAAGACACCAAGACAACTGGTCCCGACAAACATTCCTCCTGCATATCTGGAAGAATCCCTAGTCCATGATCAACTGTTTAGTAATTTTGTAGAACACCTACAGGGAACAAACCGCTTCCTTTTCAAGCATCATTATCAGTAGTACCTTACAAAGAAAACACCTCAAACCCCAAAACACAGAGAATCACAAGCTGTCACCAATGGCCTCTAAGATCTACACTCAATGCTGCTCAACAGAATCACTACCTCATCAAGATCCCATTCTCAGACGGCAACCAGAACGGTTTTCGCAAAGGCAGTTCAACACTACCTCAGATACTTGCCCTCAGAAGATCATAGCAGAGTTTAGAATTTCCAAGAGAAAGCTTCAATTGTTTTTGTAGATTTAGATTTTTGCAGTGTAAACATAACAGGGATGTAATGTTTGCAGATTCTCACCAAACTACGGTGTCCCCGATGAAGCACGGTCAAAGGCCATTGCCATCAAGTATGATAACCCATATAGCTTTGGTGCAGACCATTGATGGGCCCACAAGGAGTTTCCTAACAACTAACGGAATCCTCCAAGGAGAGACTCTTGCTCCCTATCTCTTTGTAGTCTGAGTTGAGTACTCCTCAGACAAGAGTCTGACACCATTAACGACAAGCCTCACACATCAAACCCAAGCGTTCTAGACGTCACCAAAGTAGGTATCTCACAGACCCTTGACCTACTAAGCTATGCAGACGATCTAGCCCTAACAGCTGATCTGATATGTGTTCCAAGATCTATAACATCACTTTAGAATGCTGCAGACAAAGGTGGCCTACATCTAAATGCAATGAAACTGAATATTATGACTGTCATGAGGAAGGTGATCATCAACCTATCTGCAAAACAGATGGTACCCAACTCCAAGAGGTCCAGGACTTTCAAGTTCATCAATAGGGGTTTATGTTGCCGACAGCAAGAAAGCTTCCTGTCACGGCAAAGGACAAGCTTGGAAGGCATGCAATACACTAAACACACACGCACTTATGGCACTCTGGTATGCGCCAATTCAACAAAGTCTGAAATTCTTTAAGAGCGTGTAGAGAGTATCCTTTTATAATGGATCTGAGACCTGGACCATGAAGAAGAAGAGCGACAGGACAGACTGGATGGCACATACACCAAGCTTCTTATGCGAGACAAACATCTCCTGGCGTGATCATAAGACCAAAGCACAGATATATGGAGATTCCTTCCAATTTCATCTTCTGTTGGCCAACGCGTTGCACGATTTGCCGGTCACTGTCCTCGTGTGATTGACCAGTATCTCAGACGGTCAACAATTATTTGGAAGTTACCATGCCAAAACAAGGGGTCGTCGCCCCTTTAATTACTACATTGATGTGATTGCCTCTCTGACATCCAGGATCCATCTGACTCCCAACTTAAATGACAACACAGGGACATTTGCGCTACTGGTGAACCGCACTCTCGCTGCGGCCGTTAGATATAGATAAAACATGATAATTGTGGAATTCGAATCAAGGACCTATACCGCTGCAAGTGGATTTTGTTCCTCCAGTAGCATTTCAAAATCAGTGGTTATAACTTATCTCTTACTGGTTTATTGCATACACTCTATGCACTAGACAAGGAAAATAATAAAAACAAGTTTGGGGGGAGGGGGTTCTCACACAAATTGACCATACGGGGGGACTTGGCTGCAGACATCAGTCCTCATTTGTAGCCTTCTAGTATATATCCAAGAACCCCCTTATTTCCATGCCAATTTTAGTATGGCAATGGTTTTCGTTTTTCAAATTTTCTCAAATGTTTGAGATTAGTCAAATTTCTCAATTAGAAGCCATTTTTTTTTCCTAAAATTGTTGAAAATGAGTCGTATTTCCTTCCTCAATTCTGAATCAAAACTGTCCAAATTTTGGCTTAAAAAACTAAACCTTTTTAGGAAAAAGGGTAACATTTGGTTTAAATGTGGCCCAAAATTGTCATTTCTGTATAGGTTAGGGGTCCTTTTGTCCCTTTTTTGCAAAAACGATATAGCTAATGGGTCCTACTTCCACACTCTCGGAGGCAACTCCGACCCAAAACCAAACGTGATCCCCCCCCCCCCCCCCCCACGGGGTATAGGGTGACTCTATACTTGATCTTGTGCTTAACAAGAGTTCATGGTCTCTGGATGAAAGAAATTACTATAATCAGCATAATGTTGACTGAGACTAAGTAAACTACTGTGTGTCCCAAAAAAACGCAACACTTGGTGTCAGGCGCCATACGTTTTTGAACAAAAGCACGTACTACTGTATTCTTTGTTTTAAAGGTCAAATGGGACTGTTTATTTCTACAATCCCTGAAAAGGTTTCATAACTGTAGAGTTAATAGTTTTAAGATATGTCCCCAACAATCAACCCGCAGAACCCATTTTACAAAAAATGAGCTGGTAACCACAAGACTGGCAATGAAGAACAAAATGGCAAATACAATATTGATTGCAATCAACATTTACTTGCCCAAATGTCTTGCAGAACAACTTCTACTGGGTCAAATGGCTGCATTTGCATACTGATAATGATAAAACATTAATTTATTGGTGATAAAATATGTTTCAAGACAATATAAAACTATGACTAAGTCATAGAAGCTCATAGACAAACTCCACATTACATAAAATGATAAATGCGTTGGGCTGCAACTTGCTTGTTACTGAAAATAATGTTACATTCTCAACTTTTTGAAAGTAAAACCTATGTTTTCAACACAAAACTCAATAACAATATCAGTATATTCATTCTGTCATTAATTGTTGGTTAAATCTATATGGATAGCTCAAAACAGATCCAAGTCTAACATATTTTATTGGTTCATGCACCATACTAAAAGAGAGAGTGTAGAGGTAGTGTCATAGGTCATTTCCATATTAGGTTTTACTTACCGGCGCATCCACCTTCACTCAATTTACCACCCGTGTAATTAGGAGGACAAGAACACATAAAGTCTCCATTGGTATTGGTACAAGTAGCCATGGAATCACAACCCACACCAGGGCGCTCATCGCTGCATTCATCCAAATCTATTTAATTATTATAATCAAGATAAGCCAGTCAAATTTTATAATACCGTAACCCAAAACTGATTGCAAAAGGATCATTTTCTCCAGAATTGTATAAGGGGATCCATGTAGACCCAACATTTTGTTTTTCGTGCGCCAATTTTTTAACGGCAAATTATTTTTGCCCAAAATTTTATGTAATCGCCTAAATATCGGTTGCGTATATTTTGGCGGAAACTAATCAAATCGGCCATGACGTTATTATGCTAATTAGCATGATTGCCCCTTAAATCGTACTGGAGTAGCTTTTTTTAAATTTTTATTTCAGCAATTTATGTTCTCCTATTATAAGCCAAATATTTTGGAAAAAGTCCTTCGGAAAAGTGGTATTTCATTTGTTTGCGCATTGTAAAAATTGGTTTTTGGACCGCCATTTTGAATCGGTACAACCGATTTTCATTTTTTTCCTGTTATGTGGGCGTGTTGATGTTAATGATGTACCCCATCAATGACCAGATTGTTTGTAAAAAATCCGCCCCCATATACTAACGGGAGTTCGCAAGACCTTATACAAAACCTTTAAGAACAACCACAGCAGCCAACAACCTCCTGCTGAGTTATTGTTATGACTGTCATTGTTCAAATAGAGTTTCTTCAACAGATTTTAGTAGAATCTGTGGAAATTTGATATCCGGGTTAATAATAAGTTTTTAGAACAAAAATATGTGACCGGTTAGAAGTTTTTCTGATAACGGTTCAGGTGGTATAATAAGGAACCATTTTAGACCAAACAATTTCTACACGGTCTTCGATTTTTCTTGGGAAATCCGAAGTAAATATCCGTGTTTTCAAATGGCAGCAGGCATGAGCTGATGTTTTTGTAATCCATGCACAGCGGGACGTGAGCCGGCTGCTGTGAAGAACAAACATGAAAAGTTTACCACAAACAAAGGAGTGGCTACTCTCTAAATGCAAAAGAGTGAATTTCATTTTTTTAGAGTGCACTACGGGCCCACTCCAAAAAGAGTGAAATTTTTATACCTTTATAAGAATACTTTTTTGGTTCAAATTTTATCTTGATAATTGACAAAATGATATCATTTATCATTTGATAGATTATCAAGAGTAAAGTTGACCAAAACAGTACTCTTTGAAAGGTGTGAATTTCACTCTTTGCATTTAGAGAGTAGGTATTTAAGGGGTAAGGATTATACAGGGTCAAAAATATGAAAAGGTCAAAACGCGTCGAAAAGTATACCCTGCAAAAATGTTCGTCAACTTGCTACAATCAAAAGGTATAAGTTTACCCTCTCTGCATGTTTTAGTTCAATAGTTATGTATCGGAATAGGTACTAGGTCACAATGGAGGGTAACATTTCAGACATTTCAGACATATTCCGCTTCGCTATAAAAAATGATGTCAAATTGTTCGTTAATGGTAAGGAGCCAAACATATACTGGTTGCACCACCTATGATCTTCGCGCATCATGAGAATTGATAAATGTGACTGGAGCTATATGGTCTGCAGGTCACTAGCCATAACTCTGTAATTCATAGAACTATTAAACAAAGAATCTATGCAATTGCTTAAGTATTAGTGTGACCAAATGTAATATTTAAAATCGGTTTGAACCAAAAGCGGACCATTCTGTAAATCTTACCCTATACTAGGGTGACCTTGACCGTTATGTGCCTATTGCACTAAAACTATCGATCATAGACTTCAACGTTTTTGAGGTAAATAGGGGGACGAGGCTGTTGATCACGAAATATCCCTTTAATGTCCTCCCCGGAATGTCCTGATCAGGACACGCAGTTCCTATGGGGAACTGAAAGAAACAAATACATTCATAAATTAAAACGGATTGTTAGAATTGAAATTTTCAACATGCAATTAGTTTGTGTTCCTCTGTAGAATTATGACCATAGAATTATTGTTTTAAACTGCATCTTGAATATCCCATTAAAGTGACAGGAGGAGATTTTTTTGGAGGATACAAATTTCCCTCAAATTGCACTTGATCGGTTGTAGATCACCTACCGAGAACATTTCGAAGCTCAAAAAGGTGATTATCGTTGTTCAAGCACAAAAGGCTGACTGAAACAGGACTTTTAAAAATAATTAAGAATCGGATCGGCTTTAATATCTTTTTGTACGGTCGATGTGTGTATGTGTGTAGGTGTGCGCGCGTGTGTGAGGGTGCATGGGCGCGTATGCGGGCGTGTTCGTGTGTGTATGTCATTGTGTGTGTGTGTGGAGTATTATTTACAGTTACTCTTCTGCTTATTATTCATATTATTATTATTAACTATTACTAATTATGACCTGCCAAGTTATCATCAATAATTGTTGTTTATTTTTGTTAAGCCCTCATTGTACTCTGCGGACTTATTTCGAAAGGAACGCACTAATGGATTTCCCGCGGCTATACAGAAGATGTCCCAACTACAACTATACATCAAACTAAAAATTATAAAAACTATAACACGGAGCATTTTTGCCATATATTTTGACTTTATTTTTTTTGGACCCGATCCTAAGCTTAATCCTCGCTTTTATTTCCATCCAATTTTGATGGACTCGTAGCGGAGCTATCTTGTCAGTTGAACCCAAAGGATAAAATAACCCTTGGCCAGTGTCACCTGAAGGTGCAACAAACTAAGATTTAAACACTTTTTTCTCAAACAAAAAGAATAATGTACAGACAGTGTGAAGTAATAATTATCATGTCATTGAACTAATCAATATATTATTTTTAGTGAAAAGCAACCATGAAACATTATGTTGTGGGTTAAATGGGGGACTCACTCTCAGGGTGACAATAATCTGAATTCATGGAATTTTTGGTGAATTTGACTGACGAAAACAATGTAACAAGCCACAGTCTGTTTAGGGACAATGTTGGATATGCTCGTAGTGAAGGGCAATTACCACCCCTTCCCCCCTATTCCCCCCCCACTTCCTCCAAGTTGCCAGGGATGAATATGATGAAGAAAGCAGTGTTCCAACAAAGAAGTAATAAAGGAAGGATGGTTGTGTTCAAAGGTCTTCAGTTTACTTTTCAACAAGGGTGTTTTTATGGGTCTACCTTTGCTGAAACCTGGAGTAAAGCTGAGACAACAAGCCTGTGTTGAATGGAATTTCCCAATGCTACACTGTATTTATTAGCCAATTGACGACATTATAAAGTTAATAAATTATTATCAACAGAATAAGCAGCACTTAATACCCCAAATACCACGTCTGTTTTATTTTTATAATTTTTCATAAAGAGTCTTGAAGAGGGATTTTCAATGGCCCCTAATTTTGATATCAGGATAGCCGAACTGGACCAACAGGTTTTTCAAATGTCTAAGATAATTAGCCATACCTCCATGACCATCCCCTAAATTAACACCAACTAAATCTCATGAAAAGCTGGAACACTCCTAAAAAAACCATTAAAACGCCCTTGAAATGAACTTAAAGTTTTGGGCCAAAAAAATAATCTTTGATTGTACTAGTTTTTTTTTTAATTTTATGGTGTTTTTTTGTGTTTTAAAATTTTTACCATACACTGTAAAACAAGAAATGTCTTTTAAAAAATTTTTTAATTTTCGGTTTTTTTGTTTTTTTTAATTGATTACAATTATTTACCTATGGTCCCCTGTCGCTATCTCTGTGCAGTGATGTCATCACATTTGGTGGCAGATATTTGTGCAAGATTTTTGTGAGTTGTATAGAAATGCCCTCGTTTTGTTGATATCGCACACGACTATTCCTTACGACTACGACGCTGTCAATGGAACAACGCTTGTGCTTAAACATCTATCATTATAAACTGGGCTGACAACACTGCATGGAGATGTGATATGGACCATAATTTTGAGGGGGTTTCTTTTAAACTCTGAAGAAGCAATTACAATATGGCAGGTTTGTTTGTTATCACTTTAAGATTAATGTAGTTTGTGAGGTTTATGTGGGTTAAGGTCAGTTTTTAAGCTCACTATATACATAAGCCCCCTAATTTTTATGTTTTTCACGATCCACGCTATTTTGTTTCTGTGGTATGTATTAAAGATAAGGAAACGGACACCTCGCGATCTAAGTCTGAACAGCCTTTTTGTTTGTGAGATCACATTACAAACTTGTGATTAGTTAATTCTATAAATCATAATAACATAATAACACGTTATTGCAATATTTTGTTTTGTCTTCTTCTTGCGGTCATTTAATATATTCCAACAACTGCGTTTGCTCCCTGAGAGGTAAGACTTCAGCGGAAATACATCGATACAAACCTTTTCTTCTTAATGCGCTCTAATCAAATGCAGTAAATCTCACTAAGTTTCCAAACGGCTAACAATAAGTTGTATCTGAAATCTTTCTATATGAGGACTCAATTTGGAGCTTTAATGACAATAATTTTCACACGGTGATTATGTATGGACAAGCAAAAAAATTTATGCACCTCTATGAAAAACGCAAATTTGTTTGAAAAATAGGGCGCCCCCTCCTTTGGAAATCTTGAGTCAGCCTTAAGGGTCGATTCACAGTGACAACCTGAAATAGTCAATCCGCTAATAATTGATTCGCGCGAGGTTTCAGACTTTGGGCACTGCAAAAACAAAATAGTACCTAACTGAAACGGCTAACTACACCTCTCCAATGTCAAACATTTAACCTCTAATGCTACTAAATTTGGCTGAATGTATCGAAACATCCCTAGAGCTGATTAATGAAATATTCCCGGGGGGAGGGGCACTCCATATTTTTGCAGGTAGGGTGTGCGTCCCCGATTTCGAACTGGGGCTTGTTGAACTTGATTTTGTCTCCGAAAGTAGGGGCTTGGGAACGAAAATTTGAGAAATTTGGCAGGCGATTTGTTTGCGATTTCTCGGTTACGCACTCAAATTTTTCAAGGGTTTTTTATTTGCTAATTACTGATTTATGATACGCTTCTCCTGATACAAAAAAATTTAAATCCCCCACGACGGTCAATAGAATAATTAGGTTGTGTCCCTAGAACCCCCTTGGGCACTACGGAAGTGAAAAAATCAAGATATTTTCTATTAAAAAATAAATCTTGTGGATTTTATTTATTGGCTTAGATATATAACCTTAGGAGGCATTAATTAGAAATTAATAATACTTAAATCAAAAACCCTTTCTATATGCTGATAGCAATCATTTTAATTTTGTCCTGGCCTGCTCTAACTGTAATAATCTATGGGGAAACTAAGGTGATTTGGAAGGTTTCTGAGAAATACAAGATGGTATAAAATTAGGGCTAATTTTGCAATTAATTATTTTAATTGGTTAATTCTAGAGTAGATGAAGAATTATTTTGGTTCAAACAAAACTTATATTGGAGTTGCTGAGGATGGAAATGGTCGAACCACGCTTTTTTCGAGTGACAAATTTCAATTGGCCATAGGTTCAAAGTTCGGATTTTCATTTTAATTTGTGGGGTGTATGTGGTTCTTACATGACCCCCATTTACTTGTGGTTAGTGTTATGATCAACTCCCACGGGAAAGGTGGGTTATCTAGGTTGGGTGCCTAGGAACCACCCCGCCGGGCACTACTAAACGGAAAGTTTTTTTTTAGTCTTGGGCACTTAAGTGTTAAGAACTGAATTATGCTTCAACTAGGGATTGTTTGTGCGAAACACAGGGTGGCCGAAATACCCGGGTGCCGAAGGCGAAGTTCCCCTCCTCTCAGAACTGACTCTGCCGAAATAAACCCGGTGCATCGACAGAGGAGAAGGCCTGGGCCGGGAAGTGCAATACGTGCTGTTGATGTTAGAGCACGTGTTTACGACGCATTTTGTCGTCGGCGATTTTGTGGACAATTCTACAATGAAACTCATTAAAAAATCAGGCTTGGCATTAGGACAGCATTTAGGGTATAGTAGACGTAAATATATCTGTGTAACGTACCACAATAGACCCCATGAAGACCCGTTGCTAAACGTTCGTTTAGCAAGGTAGCCGAATTTCGGAACATGTATCTTTATTAATGATTGATATACATCATAATGGCTCCACTTAATTGATAGGCCGGTTTGAACACACGGGTCAGGTTTAGGCCGATAGGACCTATAGGGTTAAGATTAGGTTAGGAATTTGGTTAGGGTTGGTTGTATATTTAGGGTCCAATGCTGAGTACAAACCTTGCGATTATACCTATGTGAATTTTCTACTTGACAATAAGGGGTTTATGTGATTTTTATTTTTTTCTGATGGGGGGAGGGGGGTCATGTTAAATTTATTATTTAGTAAATCAGCGTAAATCATATGTTGTACCTAATTGTGTGTGCGGGATGACCGCCGGGATGGCCGAGGGGTGTATGGGTTCTATGTAATAGGGCCTATGTAACTTTATATTAGGGGGTTGATGGCATACTTCAAAACACATCTTTAAATTTCCTCCGGCCCCCTTCGCTTGTAATCATAACAGGCCCTAAATAATATTTAAAGCTAATAGTAGCCTGTCTTACGAGCTGAGTCACTGAACACGTATTTCGTGTCCATCCTTTTGTCCGTACAGCAATTGACAAAAGAACTTTGTTACATCCACAACCGCACGCTGTAATAAGGATCCCTCTGTGCCGAACTACTGGGAAATAACCCCTTGTTTCGGCAAGATGGAAGCGTGCAACCATATCATTTCTGCAATTACCCACAGTTCGCATTTGCGAATGATTCTGGAACGTCACTATATCCTGCAATCATTCAATATAAGTTTGAACATACCTCATATACAAGGTTAGGAAATTGAGATTCTTTTTCGTGGTGATTACTGCACGTTTGCTTGTTCGAATGTGTACGATCTAGGGAACACACCATGAACACACCACCAAATTGGTCGCACGTACCACAGAAAAATGGACAGTCATCTCATCAGACTTTTATCCTTGAAAATGAATTTAGAATTCATACTGAAGTCATTGGCTGTAGAATCATGACCATGGTAACTTCGGAAAATCCTTATCTTCGGCCGAACTTCAGAGATTTTTTACGTCACGGGATTCCCCTATCACCAAAGTCAGCATCTCACAGACCTTGACTACGCAGATGATCTAGCTCTAACAGCTGATCTGATATGTGGTGCACAAGATCTACTAACATCACTTGAGAATGCTGCAGACAAAGTCGGCCTACATCTAAATGCCAAGAAGACTGAATATATGACTGTCAATGAGGAAGATGATCATCAACCTATCTGCACAACAGATGGTAGCCAACTCAAAGAGGTCAAGGACTTCAAATATCTAGGGTCCTATGTTGCTGACAGCAAGAAAGACTTCCTGTCATGCAAAGGACAAGCTTGGAATGCCTGCAATAAACTACACCACTTATGGCAATCTGGTATCTCCAATTCAACCAAGCTGAAATTCTTTAGAGCCTGTGTAGAGAGTATCCTGTTATATGGATCTGAGACCTGGACCATGAAGAAAGAGCTACAGGACAGACTGGATGGCACCTACACCAAGCTTCTTATGCGAGTACAAAACATATCCTGGCTTGAGCACAAGACCAAAGCACAGATATATGGAGATATCCTTCCAATTTCATCTTCTGTTGCCAAGTGCCGTGCGCGATTTGCCGGTCACTGTCATCGTGCGATTGATCAAGTAGTCTCAGACGTCACATGTTGGAAGTTACCATGCCAAAACAGGGGTCGTTGCCCCTTTTAACTACATTGATGTGATTGCTCGAGACATCCAGCGGGATCCATCTGACATCCCCAACTTAATGACAAACAGGGACATTTGGCGCTACATGGTGAACTGCATCTCGGCTGCGGCCATTAGATATGTAGATAGGATTCCCCTAAATGTGGTGAATTAATTGTGTAACACGCAAGCGCAGTTGGACAGTTGGATTTATAATGAGCTTAGATTTACTGTTACGGCTACTTAAGTATGGACAAAGTTGTATGTGCTTTCGCATTCTGAGAAACCACAACCTCTCATTTTTCTTAAATTATCTCTTGCGGTGTATAATCATCACTATATTTTAGGTTTCTATCATAATTTCAGTAACTTACGACGCATATTAAATGATATTATTCTGCACAGGCAGGATATCAGTTTCCGTTCTTACCCGACCCATACAGCTAATGGAATAGTCTTCTAATGAATAAATGTATTAGGTTAAACGTCATCAGGCCAAGCAAAAAATCTGCAGAAAGGGTGGGAGCCTAATTGTGTCAGTGTAATATAGCGCCCAATTAGGCGGGATTAATTTGTATTAATGCATTGAAGGAGGTAATAACACGCCACTAAGATACTGGCGCGAATTAGGTGCCAAATAAGTGCAAATGAGGTGTCAATTCCTTCTTAGAACGCCTTCGGCGAAAAATGATGAACGACATCAAGCAAAACAAATTGGCACTTCTATCCAGATAGGTACACGCACAAAATTTGAAACGATAATTTTCATCTGAACGGTTCATTTGAAAGGGTATAATTTAACTATACAGGTACATACATCTGAGTAGCCCAAGGTGCTCAGGAATATTCTGCTACGATAGCCCCGTTAATAAGGGTGGACCGGCTGTCCCAACAAAATGTAAACCACTCGAAACGACGGATTTGATAACGGAAAAGTAACATGGGGCTTGTTTGGTATCTCTTTTAAAGCAATAAAATAAGCTTTAACAGCCCTATTTAATTCCATTCCAATCCGATACGTTGTAAATAAAAGATATGCTTCATCAATTAATAGAGGGCAAAATCAACTTGGTCCGATTTACGCCTTTAGAACATTTGGAATGCATGATATCGATGCAACATGAATACACTTGGGTTCATAGCACATCTTCTTTCCATCTTAAAAGAACACAAGATAGATTTTGCAGTGTTTTCTATAAGAAAGACATCGAGATTCTTGCCACCGTGTTTTACCAAACGTTCATCGTTGTATCTAACACGGACTGCTCTTCTTAAAAAGAGAAATGTTGGCTTGAGTCCTTGCTATATGGTCATGCGATCTGTAGGCGTGCCATGGTTGTCTTTTTCCAATTCTGCCTGCTTTATAAGACCATGTAGCCCTTATTATCACAAGTTTCCTTTTCTTATTTTGTTTTTACTTTTCATTCTTTGTTTGTTTATTTATTCCTTGTTCTATAGAATCATAGCATTTTCTCTTGGGGAATCCCCTTCCAATAAGTGTGTGATTGTTTGGTTTAATTTGGTTTGGTTTAACATTTGGGAATTTTTAGCGATTTGATCGGGCTACTAACTCGGCTAATGAAAATGAACTGATTAATGTTTGAAAAATACATAGTATTGCTGAGCATAAAGACAATGATTCACACTTTATGACAATATGAAGTTCAAAATGGATTGTCAATATCTTCAATAGGTTCAATTACCAATCAATAACACAACAATAACCCAATTTTGAGTATTGTTACAAAATCGTGTTTCACACATTCTTACAAATGTAACCATGCAAATCGGACCAATCCGAATTTTACCTCTCCTTTTTGACGAAGCATATCTTTTGTTCTACATATCAAATTGAAATGAAATAAACGGCAAATAAAAGCTTATTTAGTTAGCTTTAAGAGCATACCATACAGAGACCCATGCGTACTTATTATTTTTCACAAAATCACCTGTGTTTCGAGTGTTAACATTTTTTGGGACAGCCTGTAGGTACGGACGACGATCAAGCGATTGTGAACGATGGCTAGCAGCTGAGATTGCAGATCTAATTTATGAAAAACTTAATTCAATTTTGATATCCAGAAGCAATTATACAATTGTAACACTATAAGATCAACCAACGCTTTTAAATGCCTTCTACACATGTTTATCAATATACCGCACGTTTTGATTATGAAACAAAATATTCAGGTGGCAGGGGGGTTGTTGTTACCGGGGGAGGGATTGGAGAAAGCAATGTTGCCAGGGGATACAAAAAAAGAATTGTCACAAACAAGCGGGGAAAAAATGACAATTAAAGTGTTAGAAAAAAAGATGAAGATTGTCAAGACTCAAACCCTATAGCACTGGGAAATCTAATGGTGCGTACGCACACTAAAACACTAAGGTTGATTCTGAAAGGGAGGACTAAACTTTAGGACCTGGGTGTTTAAACCAGGGGTTCGTCTACAAGAGGGGACCTTTTTCTTACAACATACTCTAAAAGTGTTCTTTAAAGCGGGTGAGAAAGAATTTAGCCATCCATGAAGGAATTTTCACCCGTACATATTAACTTTCACAGTATTTTGGAAAGGAAAAAAGGGTCCCTTGTCGACTAACCCTGGTTTTAACCCGGGTCTTAAGTTAGTCTTCCCTTTCAGAATACCAGCCCAAGTCAACTATGCGCCGACTAAAAAATACGGTCAAAATTATGACCACAAGGAAATTATGATCACACACGTTTTTGACCAAAAAGTGGTCAAACATTTTAACCCCATTTTAGTCGGTTCATAGTTGATCAAAAGGGGTCAAATGACCCCGGTGTTCAAAATATTTTTTAGGTGCGCGTAACCTAACATTCGGAATATCTAGGGATCTATAGGATTGAAAACATTGACATTATTTAAGTTACTTATTCTAGTCAACAGTTCAAACAGCTAAACTCAATTTCTTACCATAACAATAGTTTTCATAAAGACCGGTTCATTCCAGCCCCATATGCAAAAAAAAAAAAAAAAAAACAAAAACGTTTTTTTTTTTTAAATAAATAAATATAAAGGAGGAAAAGAAGGTGATGAAAAACAGGAAATAGATTAATAAATGACCGAATATTAAGATGATAATAAATTTCATTGGACACCGTTATAAAGACATAATCTTGGAATGCCTGGTTATATTAACGGAGTCAAGCTTAGCTTAAAGATGATAATAGATGATGCTACCCCATGGAATTTCAGGTGAATTTTCGTAATAGGAAAACAATTGTTATAATTGCTATCTCTCTTGTAAAGGACACACACGGAATGGCTGTAGAAAGCCCCGTCATATCTGGCAATCTGACATCTCCAAGTCCATAAAGCTTGACCTCTTCAGAGCTTACGTGGAAACGGGCGTGGAAAGCATTCAATTATGGATCCGAAAATTGGAACATGAAACAAGGAGCTTCAAGATTGCCTTGATGGTAGCTATTCCAAGCTTCTTATGAGTGAGCAGAACACCTACTGGTGGGTACACAATCACAGGATCAAATGTACAGAGACATCCTCCCATCTCATCCACCCAACGTCAAGATTATGTCGCTTCGCTGACCTTGCTTCCGTATCGAGGACATACAATATCAGATATGTTTGCTGGAGACTTCCAAGCTAAAGCGAGGCAGAAGATCCTTCAACTACATCGATATGATTACAAGAGGCATCCATCCAGCAAGATTTAAAAGCTCTACCACATCGTATACATGAGCAACAGGATTTCCTGGAGCGGACTTGTGAACTCAGTTTCGTTTGATGATATTGATAATGACTCGAGGAGATGACCCCTTACGTCCCTAGAGGAAAATGACTATCAACCTAACGATCACCACAAATAGGGAGTTAGCGTTATTTATGTTGTTGATCAAGGAGCACTTTCACCGTAAACACAAGGCAGGCTTCCGCTGCGTGATTTTTGAAAAGTGGCAAAAATTGCATTTAGGGATTTAATTTTATTTATTTCTTTTACTGCCGTAATTCAATGAGGGAAAGCCCTTCGCACACACTTGACTCATCTCAGATAGCTATTTGTTTACATTTATTTACGCATAACATTAATTATAATTTGTTGATGGTATGCAATACTCCGAATTAAGAGCAAAAATCAAATGCAGGAACATTTGAAAATACGTGACTGATGGTGACTTTAATAAAGAAAAGTCCACTTATGATGCGACTAAGTTCACAAGATTTTTAAAATTATAATTCGTTTTTCTTCATACCGCTCTCAATCTGTAAAAACATTTGGAAAGGACATCGCCGGATAAGGAATGAATGACGCCCTCTATAGTTTTCATGAGAACGGATGAACTTGAAACGTTTTGCATAATAAAGTGACATGCTCAAAGTTTACCTTTTGCTGGTTTTCAAAAAATCCCACTTTACATAAATTCCCCAAATGTCGGTTTTATGTAAATTTTATAATACAGGTTTCAATGGACAATTAAAATTTCCATATTTGAAGCCTTTCCACCCCAAGAACCACAATGCCGCGTTGCAAGGATGTGCGCTATATTATTTAGCAACATATACGTGAGTGGCGTTCTGGTTCTTGGGTGGAAAGACCTCATTTTTGCATTTTTGTTTTCTGGGGGGCCGGAACACTAAATGGAATTGCCAAAACAACAACGAACTTTTTACATACAAACCATACCATATCACTATAAATATGGTAAGGCATGCTAATCTACCAAGGGCTCTGTTCAGTAGCCTTGGATGAGCACATGTTAACAACAGCTGACCATGCACGTCCTGGGTATCATAAATCATACTAAAATACAGGGATGTATTTGCTCAATACAATGGTGAATGGAAGCTATTGAACTGCGCAATGGGAATTGTAATTCTATTAGCTCATAGTGTAGTTAACTTGCTCATGATATAAATAGCGCGGTCATGGGCCATTGTGTTGCATTCCAGAGTCTGCTTGGTGTGAAGACGGTTATATAATCCAAATCTTAGCAGCATAAGCTATATAGGTATTTGGGTATTGTTATAAAGGGCTGGCTCATGTAGCCTCTTTGTAGCTTATGAAGGACAAAAGGTCTATCTATATCCATGACAAAGGGCAGCTATGCAACATCTTCCTGTTTCTTCGTATAAGTAATAAATGGTCATTGAAATGGAGGCATGCTCTAAGCTTTGCTTTTTCCAAAGAGCACGCTCCTGAAGTTTCTCAGACTTTTCTAATTTTTTCTTGATACAAGTGTATTTTGGGGACAAAAAACACCTTCCGTACATGATAAAGTAGTTGTCAAACACCAACTCAAAATTGATGGTGAAATATAACTATTATGATTATAGAGGGCCTCCTTCTCTCCTTATCCGGCGATGTCCTTTACAAAATTGGATAGTCAAAGATTTCTGCCCGTTTAAGAAAATTTGGCGTTTCCAGTTCCGCGTTAAATTACAATGGGGGATTCCGATTCTAATCACAAAATCGCTTTTTTTAATGAGAAATGCGCACTTTTGAGAATTACCATTCGCAGGTATAGTTTAGGCCTACTAGACAATTACCAACTTATCTCTGCAAAAAATCTCAAATTTTCGCAACTTATATAAAGTCAGCAAACAAAGCAGTAATATCTTGTTTTGAATACCACAGCCGAGTTTCTTCTTACAAGCAAGTAGTTAATGACATAAAAATCCTTCGAATTGCAGTAATCCGTTGGTCTGGCATCTTTTACCCAGACATAAACGTGCAGTGGAACGACAGATGAACGCTTTCCTTGGGCTTTCTGGTGTTTATAAATGTTTCAGAAGAATAATCCATTTATTTGCTTTGGGGTTCGAGGATCAAATGCGTTGTTTATTAACCTTAACACTTTAAGTGACACTGGCACATTTGAAAAATAGTACGCCCTCTAGATTTTTAAAATTTATATTTTTGCATGGTAATAAAGGCTATACATTAGTCCTCACCTGAAATTATTTAGCCCTAATCAGCGCGCTTACGGGTAAACAGAACGATTTTATAATTAAAGGGGCATTTCGTGATCGCCGGCGACAATAATTCAGCAGACGACGCGCAAAGCGCGTGTAAGATAAGAAAACACACGCCACAGAAACAAAAGGAATGGCTTCAAAATAGCCCTTTCTACGCATTGGTTAGGGTTTACTTAAATGTTTACGGACCGAAAATGAGATAAAGGCAATGGAAAACTGTGGTCTTCGAAAAATTAGGAAATTCGGAGACAACCGAAATGCATTTCGAATTATAAATCACGTGGTTCAATGTCTAATTACGCGTTCATATTGCAATTTCACCTGGCATCTTCCTTGCCATTAAATTTCCTGCGTCCAACAGTGATAGTGTGTTCCCAATATACATTGACGTTATCTCATTTCCGGTCCATAAAACCCACTCCGATTTACGCCGTAAACATTTAGAGTAGACACTGACAAACCCGTGCATTCATTTAGCAACATTTTGCAGCCATGTTTGAAAATCCTATGTCTGTATTCCTTCTGGAGTTCAATCGGCAAGTTATCATTAGCCAGCACCTTTAATCCGCCAAATAGGTCGAGCCTTATTGTTATATCCACAAAAATAATATGCAAACAAACAAAAGAAACACACTACAGGAATCTGTATAGAAACGCCGTCTGCCATTATTTGTAGGCGAATTATTTAAATTATAATCGCATTATGGATACCTGACATTATCGTAATATCTGCTTGGAATGAAAAGAGATTGTAACGAGTCAAACATATAAAAAAAGCTGAATGCCACAGCGTACAGTTGTTATATGTATGTCGCAAGCAAGCAAAATAAAAAAGCTGCGGTGTCAAAGGTGAATTCCAGAGACATGATACTGTGCAAAGAGGTTCTATATAGATAGAGAGGCAAAACGTTACGTAATCTTTAGAAATACACCGTCTCGCATGTTTTGCCGACCACAAAGAAAACATAGAGTACGAAAGCAATGGCTGCCTCCGCTTCTTCCACATACTGTGGGTGCCGCTTTGCATATACACTAATCGGTAGTGATACAAATTAATGTATGTGTTAGAGGTGGCCAGGTGTAATAATAGTGTACCTGGATCATTGTGCTCAGATACTCTTTTTTCTCATAATGCAATGCGCGCTTAGGTGAAAAGATTTATTCATTGAGGTGGTTTATTTAAATCAAGACGACTGATGTGTCATTTCATTCGTTGTGTGGCCATGGGTAGGACAAAATTTAACCACCCAATAGCACCCAACATCCAACAACTGATATTTTGGCGGATTGTTTGTATCGAATTGACATTATGTGTGTATACAAGCACCCAAAGTAATAATTATTCCGTGCAATATTCAAAATGTCAGCGCCCAGCACGGACGACTGGTTTTGAATGGGTTTCACCCCCTTGATACTGTGTACTTAATACATTCTTGAATCAAAGTTAGAATTGTTAGGGATACCAACAATGAGCGTGGATTTTGCATATACTAATAAATATATAAATTTATTACAAAAAAAGAGATATTATTAAAAAGAGACACGTTCAAGCTCCACGACCAGTTACTTTGCCTGTAGTGCAAATGTGTTTTCGAATACTGTTTTTTTTTTCTTTTTGCTAAATATATAAAACCTGTGGTGTCACTGTTGGTACACACTGGGGGGGGGGGGGGAAGAGAAGGTCGGATTTATTTGGCATCCCTCGGAAAGTTAGCACTCTATATAAATGCCCAGTAATCATGTATATAGATTCTATGGTGTTAAAGGCTCATGATATGGTCATTTTTCTGTCATAACTGTGCGAAAACGGTTTACTGCAAAGGGCCACACCCATAAAACGAAACTTATACGTTAACTTCACGAAAAAATGCGATCAAATATGACAAATCAGATCTTGGAAAGGAAATTTGAGCAAAGTGTGGCGCGATATGAGCCAGATCCTGTTCAATACGTCGGGTATAGACCAGTTGATACACTGCACGATTTAGGGAAGGAACATTTTGCTATGTTTAGGAAACATAGCTAAGAAATGCATAAGAAATTAAAATCAGGGCTGTATTTTCTAAATATAGCACATAAACACAGCAAAGAAATACATAAGAAATAAAAATCAGACCTATATTCTCTAAACATAGCAGCTAAACACAGCAAAGAAATACATAAGAAATAAAAATCAGAGCTGTATTTTCTAAACATAGCACCTAAACACAGCAAAAAATACATAAGATATAAAAAATAAGGGCTATATTTCTAAACAGCAAAGAAATAAATCAAAATCGGGGCTGTATTTTCTAAACATAGCACCTAAACAAAGCAAACAAATACATAAGAAATAAATTCAGAGCTATATTTTCTAAACATAGCACCTAAACACAGCAAAGAAATACATAAGAAATCAAAATCAGAGCTGTATTTTCTAAACATAGCACCTAAACACGGCAAAGAAATACATAAAAATACAGCTCGGATTTTTTTTAAAATTTCTTATGTATTTCTTTGCTGTGTTTAGGTGCTATGTTTAGATATATAGCCCTTATTTTTATATCTTATGCATTTCTTTGCTGTGTTTAGGTGCTACGTTAGCACCTAAACACAGCAAAGAAATGCATAAGATATAAAAAATAAGGGCGTTTGTATACGTTCGTGCGCGGACCTCGTGGAGTCAATAGGCGTGTTAGGACACCATATATACATGAGAATGAGACTAAATTTGAATAAATAACGTTCTCAGCAGTCTAGGGATTTTTGAAATGGCGCGAAAATTGAATTTTCAAATGCATTTTCTCCAAATTTGTTCGCAGAACAAATTGCTTTAAATGATGTCTTCTTGCCGTATGGTAAAAATTGAATGAATTCATCAAGCGATTTAGGGATTTTTTCCATAGAGCTCCACAGGAGCCTGCACCTCCAAAATCCCATAGTATCGAACATCGGGCGTCCTTCCCCCTGCACTGAACGCAATTATTTCCAATCCGATTGAGGTTTAGAGTTCAATAGAGGTTGTGCCTGTTTTAATCGATTGGCTAGGAACAAAAGAATCGAACGGGTGTCCTGTACCGTAATGCAGTCCATTCAATTTAATGTCGCGTGCAACCTTGGGAATCATCTTGTTTGTATGCCAATAATGTGGCGCAAATAACAGCGGTTTCTGATTTGATCCTGTTGAACAAAGTTCAGCATTACGATTGATGACGTCACATGCACAACCTCTATAAAATACATACAGCTGAATACCAAAAGACCGAATATCTCCGGTAGATTACACGCTCTTGCTGATACTTCTTACACATTCGAATATAGAAAGGCCATCTTCTGGTTCAGTTAAATAAAACATAAGTCTCTATGGTTAAATTATGTATATTATCTAAACATGGCAGATTAATTTCGAAACAAATCTCATTTAATTCTTTGCTGAGCGTATAATGCAAGGATAAACGGCTCAAACAGACCATTCGCGAATATAATGGGTCGTGGAGGATGTTTCCTTGCTAGTTTTCTTCTGACATATTTCCCCTGAGGCTCCTACATGGTCAGAAACAAGCAAGCTCAACACACCTCCATACAACTATTATAATTCGCGAATAACCTGTTTCTTGCCCTGGTATATATTTTAAACACGTTTTAACATTTTTAAAATTTAATCTCTGTAGAAAAGTTCCCCTTTCTTCTCCCTTTCCCCATTGTAGAGATTCCCTAATTTTTACTATTACTCCTGTATCAATTCTTACCCACAAGCCACAAGCGTAGGCCTAATAAGCACCATTCTTGGGGGGGGGGGGTTGACTTAAACCAGGAAATTTGAATGAAAAATCAATGATGGTCCAAATCGGTCGTTTGGGATCCTATTTAACCTCCGATTTATCCAGCAATCAGGACGACTTTTCCCAATAATGCCTGCGCCACTGGATCCCCGGCTAGACATAAAGAACTTGGTCGCGTGAATTTTCGTTTTAATACCCGGGTTTTAATAACTTGACAACGTGAAGGCCGACAACCTTTGTCTTATCCCCTCCCCCGGCCATTCTCAGACGCTAAAGAAAGAGAAGACTTGACCCGTTACAATTGCGTTTTGCATTTCTGGTTGTTGTAATTTTATGAACGTCAACGTCCCGCTATAGTTTTGTTGATATATTTTGTGGGTTTTTTTTTACTCTCTTCTTTTGGAAATATACCCGGATATATCCTTCATGTAGTGTAGTGTATTAAGTTGTATTTTTGAGCTCATTTTAGTCATTTCGCCGGTGTAAAAATACATAAGTTCTTTCACTTTAAAGAGACATAGAGAATTTTCCAGAAAATAAAGCGCCCCAATTTTTTGTCGAGACCTTTTTTTTCATTTTGGAATCTTATAATGTTTTAATCACACCTGAAGTGAATAAGCCGAATACGTCATCTTTAAGTAATTAATATCAAAGCATGCTTTTTATAAGGATGATTTCAATAGCAGGCACGTTAAAACAATGTTTTACGGTTTTCTCGTGTCGTTTGTCCAATTACCCTTCGAAACGTTCTCGGAGGTGGTCTATAGAACGGATCCAGTGCGATTTCAGAGAAATTTGTATCCTCAAAAAATTTCCTGTTCCTTAACCCTTGTCTTACAGCAACCGGTTTACCGGGAGGGTAACCGCCCCCATTTCGAAGATTTCGTTCTAATCCCCGATGCTTATGATTTTGGATACAGTGGATAGCTATGATTCCATCCTCCTCTTTCCAGTGAGACAAAAATAAGTACAACATACTAGTATGGTGTCACAATGACGTCATCAAGTCCGCGAGTCCGGCAAAAATTGCCATTTTCACAGAAACTAGCGAAAATCATTTTGCGGCTAAAAACGTAGGAATATCGGATTTTCACATGCGGTTTTTCACAGCCCAAAATAACGGATTGGCTAGTTTTAGTACATAGAGTTTTTAGAGCCATACTGTTGTGCATAATATTTTTAAAAAAAAAATGCACCATAAAAAAAATCCTGCAATTAAATAGTAAATATTAAAATAAACAAAAAATTAAAAAACTGAAAAAAATAAAAAATTAAAAAAAAACCTATTCTTACAAAAGACTTTAAAAGGTCTTTTGTACTCCAATCGAAACATACACAATAATATAATTAATCTTGAACTACTTTCAATTGCACCTCAAATAACGTCATCTTAACTGCTGTCTGGGTTTGTAAATAATATCAATTTTACAAACTATACATTGAATTACAACATTACAAAAACAAATTAGCTAAATTGTGGAAACACCACAATAAATATCTATTATTTCTTCTTCCTATAAGGCTCTATGATAAAAGAGGGTTATTAGGGTTATAAAACGAGAATCCCATTCTAGAAGTTGGGAAAGAATGTTTGAAGATTTTTATATAGTTTTGAGGGTGCTGATCCGAATTTTGGTCCAACTCTGGGAAATGTGGGGAGCTTTGTAAAATAAGGTGGTAAAATTCGTACAGGGGTACATTTGAAATCACGTCATAGGTTTTTAAATGTACATCAATGTATTTTGTCTCATCTAAAGATTAAAAAAACAGGTCTAATAGTGTTTATAGGTTCCAACCTTTAGTTACTCGGCTACAGCCCTGATATGGTTCAAGGTCATTCTGGTGCAAAAAAAAATCCAGTGCTCAGATTGCCGTTGAAACCCGGTGTCAAATTATTGCCCTGGTCATACTGAGAGAAAATCCATTTCAGTTCTTTGGGTGCAGCTCTGTATCAATTTTGAGGTCCAGTTTTGGTGACCCCTATAGACCCTGTAGACCCTTTTTACATTTTTTGCCCCATGATTACGAAACAAATGCCACATTGTAATCCGGGGGGGGGGGGGGTGTCAAAAACAGCAAAATATGGAAAAAAAAGGTATGTTTTTTTCTAACCCTGAAATTGTCATTTATAATCTCATTAAGCAGGGATCAAAATCATCCAAAGTATTGTAATCTGTACAAAGCAAGATAATAAAGGGCATATTGACGAATTCAATGCCACTGAGTTCTTGTGAGGGTATCCATAAACAGATAAAAATAACTGTTTAGGGTATGTTTTAGCTGTTTTTAGTCGGTGAAAATTACGTGTTTAGGGTGCATTTTGAAAGTCCGTGTTCACGCATCACATCCACATTTGAATACAGTGCCCCAGGGATTGTAATATAAGGCAATGAGGCAAGATGAACAATTTGACACAGTTTCAACGAATCTGAGAACTGGGTACCGTTTACCCCCAGGATGACCTTGAACCTTAATAGGGCTGTATCTGTTTAACTAAAGGTCGGAACCTAGACAAACTATACCTTTTTTAATCCTTATGATGAGACAAATACATTGGTGTACATTTAAACACAATTTGACTTGATTTCAAATTTACCCCTGTACTAATTTTACCCCCTTATTTTACAAAGTTCCCCACATTTCCCAGAGGTTGGACCCAAATATTCTGATTCAGCACCCTTCAAACTATAGAAAAACATCTTCAAACCTTCCTCCCTAAACTTCTAGAATGGGATTCTGATTTATAACCCTACACTAGGTATTGAGTTCATCCCGCAATGCACCAGTTTTGGAAAATTTCAACTCAATACGGTCACGTGATCTCTCTAAAATCCTATTGATAACACATAAAAGCCCGACTTTTACACTCATTTTTGCCCACAAGGAACCAGTACTTAGGTAATTGTCTTGTGGTTCTTAAACTCTTGTGAAATGTCTTGTGGTTCTTAAACTTTTGGTGCACTTTTTATCTTTTTTTTTTATCACTTTTTAGTTCAGTTCAACATGACAAACTACAATGCATTTTGGGATTGGTTCAAAACACTGAAGCCTACTGAAGGACAATAATTATACCTCGATCGTAAATACACAAACCGTACATACATACCTGCCAACATTGGAAAGTAAAAAAAACTTACTTATGAAAGTGCAGAGTGCACACGGTAAGCACCATGGCACTCAACACTAGCAAAATGGGGTCCAAGGGTCTGTCTTTGGGCCCTGATGGGGTCCAGGAGCCTGCTTTGGGGTGCCTAAAGGAGGCTGACAAAGGGGCGTGGACACCAAATTTGATTTTTTTTTTTTTTGACTTTTAGAAATATTTTTCTTTGCAAAAAATTGTAAAAATCTTATTAGTAAGATTTTCTGCTGTCAAAAAACTTGGAAATCTTACTTAATAAGAATAAATCTTACTAGTTGGCAGGTATGTACATTTATAATGCCATAATGCCCTTGATGTGTTATTACATGAACGTGCAGATCAAAACTCATTTCTCTGAACTCTTACAATTTAGTTTATTTTATTACACTTCATGAATATTCATGAACATAATCATCCCATTTTATTGTCTGATTCAAATTAAAAGTGTTATTTCCTTAGGGAAATAGTTCGAACTGTTCCCTATACAACCTCTTCCCCAAAGTCACAGTGAAGTGTAATAAAACAAATACTACATGGTTTATATCGGGGAAATAGGGCACACTATTTTCCCTCTTACCATGTAGTATTTGTATCTACCCCTCACCCTTCGGTTCGGGGTGATAGGCCCATAGCCAGTACCAAGGGAAAATAGTGTGGCCCTATTTCCCCTCTTACCATGTAGTATTTGTATAATGTATTTATGCCGATTTACTCACTTGGAACGCCAAAGCAATACGCAAGTTGATCACACACAATTGGTCCTATGAAAGGGAAAATATTATATGAATATGTTAAAATACACCTGCTAATATGCAACTGTGGGCCACATGTGGCGCAGTTGCATCAGCGCTTGCCTCATGTAAGGTCGTGGGTTCGAGCCCACATTGTCGATGTATTGTGCACTTGGGCAAGGCATTGCCATGCCTCTCTCCACCCAGGAGTATAAATGGTTACCGGCATTTGCTGGGAATGCAAAACAGACTCGCTGTGCGGGAGGAGTGGCGAACCCCCACAGCAATATTATACAAGACATAGACCCACTTGGTGTTAACACACCAATGTGAACTCGCGCACGGGCTTGATGTACAATAAACCCGAATGGAACTGTCTACCTGAAACCCTCGTCAATATCACTACAACTGAAGCATTTAAAGAAGAAACAACCAAGTATCTAAAAAACCAACCCTCCAGCATCTAACTAACGTCTAGCGCACTCACTAACCTCTGCGTTTTACCTCTACTGTCGGGGAGCTGCAGAGTACATGTTCGTTTCGATGAGTTGCTATATTGAAAGTCTTTGCCGCCATCGTCTGAGCCCATAGACAATGTTGAGGTATAGCGCCACCAACCTGGACACCAAGCCTCTTTCAAATCAACATGTATTAAGTCATTAATATGTTAGCGTTATCAAAAAAGGAGTAACATTGAAATCCTTTTCATAATTATTGGTCAAATCAGCGATTGTTATTGTTTATATTTCGAGCAGTATGCCGCAAATGTATGTATCTGAAAACAACTCAAATATGTTAATATCTCAACCTCGTTTCGACAACATTGGAAAATCGCAGGTCTCTCTGAAAGTAATCTCTATATAGCTCGCGCCCTTCCGGGCGCGAGCAATGACGTAGTCTGGCCAAACGCCAGAGAATGAGGGATGGGCACTCCGCCTGCGGGCGCACCATAAGTCTTGGTCATTATTAAGTCTGTGTCGTAAATAAAACAAGATTTTTTAACAGCAAATGCCAGTTAAAGTGCCTAAATAATTAGTTGTTTTATTCAGTTTGTTTTCACTAGTAATTATTGGAAAAATAAACACTGAATATTAAAAAAGAAATCATTCTAAAATATACAGATATGACTTAAATGCACTCCAAAATAAGATTATCCTTTCAAACACGCGATACTAAGAGCAGCGTTTCTTAGTCTTAATAAAAGTCGTGTCTAAATTCTGTCTACATTCTGTCGGAACTTTTAATCCTGTGCCACAGAAGATAAAATTGTTATGATAGAAGCCAGCGCTTTCAATCAACGTTCACGATTTAATGCTGCGGCCACTAAATAACGCATTGACGTCACTGACTCGAGGTAGAGGTGCACTATAGTTACATTTTGCCAAATACTTTAGACTGCTGATATTTGAACCTATTTTTTTTTCAGTGAACGAACACACTGTAAGAAATTACTCTGAACTTACCACCCTGACG
Source organism: Ophioderma brevispina (assembly GCA_023653785.1). Taxonomy (NCBI): domain Eukaryota; kingdom Metazoa; phylum Echinodermata; class Ophiuroidea; order Amphilepidida; family Ophiodermatidae; genus Ophioderma; species Ophioderma brevispina. The sequence continues at coordinate 78,184 of JAMKCH010013695.1, read as the reverse complement.
GTAAAATGCCGTAATTTCACAGACTTTTCTTTATTTTGAACGTGAAATAGACATTATTACAGAATGTGTTCACTTTGCAGAAAACGATGGTAGAATAACAGGCAAAAAATATTATTCAACATAATTTTACACTGTTTATAAATTTACGGTTATTTCCAGGCAGTCTGGATACCTCCTTGAGTTTAGAAAGTCTAAAATCATACTTAATAATATTTCTTTCATGTTTAATGTTAAAAGTTACGAAGTGAAGGGTGTGTTTGTCCAGTGTACTTTCAGGTTTTAAAAATCGCTAAAAAAATGAGCGTTTGACCGCAAAGAAAATGTAACAAATCTGTAAAATGACAAATATTTACTAACAGTGAATGTAAATTTACGAAGATTTCTATCAGTGCATGAGATAAATAATACTCACTAGTATTGTCACAGCCCACAGGATTCCCAGGTGACACACAAGGTGTAGCTGTGAACAATAGTAAGTCAAATAAATACTTCTTTATTGCCTTTGTTATTAATCAAGACTTCACTTAAAGGCTGACTCAGAGATTTCCCGATGAGGGCGCACTCAATTTTCAAACAAATCGTGTTTCTTGCATGTACAATAATGCTTGTCCATATACTAATCATTGTGTGAAACAACTAAGCTCAAATCGAAGTCCTTCATATATAAAATCATAACTTTGATATAAAATTCCGGTTCTGGAGGTTTTTTTTTATTCACAGTATCCTATGGCACTGTTATACTGTGCATAAATGTTTACTGCATGAAAACGGAAAATTCGATTCATCTCTAACTTTGGAATTGAACATTTTAGGTGACTATCTTTAGTTCTAGATGACTATTTTTAATTTCTACGCAAAATAATTATATTTCGAAATCTCTGAGTCGGCCTTGTGATTTGGAGAGAGACAATAACAGAAATAAGGGCGATCTTATTTAAGAAAAAAACGAAGAATTAAATGATGAATATATAAATGTGGAAAAAAATATAACATAGAGTAGGTATTTGAGGTGGAAATTTATGAGAAGGATCTAGTCCATTGCATTTGTCAGGATTAACCGCATTCCGTGTTTGGTCCGTGCCTGCAGGTTATACACCATTAGCTCTCTTGTACACAGTAGTCCTATGGATGATGGAAAAATGGCAACTTTGGAGATGTCTCTTTCCAATTTTGAGCTCTCACAGAGGAATAACAATATCACACCAAAGTACAAACTAAACACCAAATACCAAAGTTGAACAATTGGACCAGAATTTATTTTAGTTACGATCACCAAACCCCAATCAACCACATCCTAACCCCAGTGAAACATTATTTAAATAACAATTGCTATATAACCAGTCAAACCCAAGAGTGCATTACACTAAATTAAAGATGACGGTAGATAGCGCAAACTAAGATGAAGAGAGACGGAAATGAGGAGCTTAAAGGGACTTTACATGTGATCACTGCCTTCCCCCCACTTACCCAAAACTGTGAGAATCTGAATCGTTGGTCTCATCTTTATGTGCGCCTAATCTTACGTGCAAAATTTTATCTGCTCTTGAAGAATTCGTAATTTTGGTAAACAGTGGCATATTGAACAGCGGATTACCCGGGAGCTAACAGACATTGTAACACATCTCACGTACAAAAGGTTTGAGATTAAATATGATGAAGAACTGACAGGAACCCCTTAAACATGATTCTTAGTGCAGCAACTGGTGCCTTAAGGAGAGGGGGCCAAGACCATGTTTGTACGGGGTCAATTTTTTTACAGGATCCAATCATGTTGAAAAATACCATGTTATTTGTCTACCACAAGGAATTCAGGAAAGGTATATTTTGTACTATCTACAACGCAAAGTTTAAGAGTTATAGGCTAAAAACAGCAAATATCATAAAACGGGTCAATTTCATTTGTACAAGGGTCAATTTTTACGTTGCTCAATTTATATAAAAAATGGTGCAAATTATTGATGAGTTCATAGGATTAAATGAAGAATAGTTTATGTCTAAACTACTTAGTTACCGATGTAGTGGGCACAGAAGTTTTTCCACTGTCCATTGCATTCAATGGGGCTTGACCTGGTTTCCCCCCCTACTTGTCTTAAGCAAGCATTTTGAAGACCCAAACTAATTCCTTATTTGATCCTAAGAGCTCCACCAATACTTTGCACCATTTTTGATCCAAATCGTATCAACTTTAAAGTTGACCCTGTAACAACTAAAAATTGCCCCTTTTTATTGATTTTTTGCTGTTTAGCTTATAACTCTGAAACTTTTAAGCTTGTATAGTACAACTATACCTTTTCTGAATCCTTGTGGTTAGACAAATAACATGGTATAATTTTCAACAATGATTGATCAATTTAAAAATTTGACCCTGTACAAATTTTTCTTGGCCCCCTCTCCTTAAGGCACCATTTCTGGCACTTTACGAATTATGTTTCATGGGTCCCTGTCAGTCTACCGTACATCTTTAATCCTCAAACCTTTGTAACTTGAGATTTGTTTACAATGTTTGCTAGCTCCTTGGCTAGATGCATTTCCGCATAACATCGAAGCGCACCGTCTTAAATTTGGAATATTTTCTCTAAGATCTTAGCGAACCATAAACCATGCTAGGATCCCGAAAAGGCACTAGACGAACGAAACAAATAAAACATGCTGAAAAGGGCTAGAGCTAAACAACGGGCGTTTGATTAAAAAAAAACCCGCCGCTGCCACCGCCACGCCACCGCCACCACCACAGACTACCACCACCACCACCAGAACCTCACCACACCACACCACCACCACCACGCTCTGTCCTCCTCGCCTCCTCGTTCCTCCCTCCTCCGTTGAGCTGGGGTCTGTGTGGGTACTTACATGGAACAACAGAACATTACCACAACTCCAAGTCTTTCAACAAAATGACGTATCCGATTGACAAAAGAGTGCGAAAACTTATCCAAAGCTAGTGCCATTCTTTCCTGTTAATTAATCATTGTACAAAAATTGAGGAAAAAAAAAGAATAAAAAGCTACAAAAAGTCCTCAGATTTAGAAATTTGGCTCAAGAAGTAACTATTGGGGCCCTTTTATGGATTACTACGAAAATTTCAAGACCAATTTCAAAATGCATTTCACATGCTCACTATCCATAGTGTTTGACTATACAATGTACTTAGAACGAACAATAACCCGATATTTGCAAAAAATTTCAAAATCTACAGTTGATACAAAAGTATCTCGGCATGATTTTTTCATCCGAATAACATTTTGTTGCCTACACTTGCCCTTTCATGTAACAATCACATAAAATGGTCGAGATTGAACGCCCGAAGACGTAAAACTCCTTAAACCAAATGTTGCATTTCTGGCGTTTTCCAATCGCACTTGTGTGGTATACAGTTCACAACCTAATAATTCGTGTACTTGTTTAACAAAGAGGTTTCATGTAACACTGGCAATGCCCATTGAAAACCTCCATAAGGCGCAACTTTTGTTTAAGGACATGGCTTCTTCGGGCGGCCGTTCCATTTCAAACATTTGTTCACGATTGTCCACAGGCGAGGTTGTTGCAAGAACGAGCAAGGCAAAATGCATTTTCGAATCTTAAAAACATCGGACTTTGGCAAAATACCGATGGAAAAACACGCCGAGATAATTTTTGTGGTAACCTGTAACATTCTGTTTTGCCATAGCTTGGACACAATCTACAAAAATGGCTTATGAGTTTTCATGGGGTATTGCCCGTGTACTTAACACTACTACTCTGATCATAATTCAATATTGAAATCAGGCTTACTCGCTCATTGTAGTAAATTCACACTAATAGCTGTCACAGGTAGCAAACAGTCATTTATTTTGGTGTAAACATCTCTCACGTGTGGTTCATTTAAGTGATGATTGACGTGACAAGTTTTAATGACCTCTTAGCCTAGCGTACAGACTAAATTATCAGTGTGGATCATAATATGAAAAACGTCGAGGCTAGGAATTTACAGAATAAAATATTATTTACTCACATTTCCTACCCATTTTTTTTTTTTTTTTTTTTTTAGCTTGAAACACCCAATCAAAATAGTCAAAAATTGTAGTAAATTCACACACTAATACAAGCTATCACAGGTACAAAACAGTCATTTATTTTGGTGTAAACATATCTCTCCCGTGTGTTCATTTAGTGGATGATTGACGTGACAAGTTTTAAATGACCTCTGACCTAGCGTACGAGACTAAAAGTATTCAGTGTTATCATAATATGAAAAACGTACGAGGCTAGGAACATTTACAGACAAAATATTAATTTTCCACATTTCCTACCCTTTAGCTTGAACACCCAATCAAAATAGTCAAATGATTTGCCATACAATCCTGTTAGCTGGCACAGGCCCAAAACAACATCTAATAATTTGTTCAACTATCCAAATCCTATAATTATGATGGATTTTTTCTGAGAAACTTTAAAGGGATTTTCCAAATTAGTCTGTGTTAGATGTCCGTTTAAAAAAACGCTTTCAGCAATATTTTAAATTTTTTAAATTTTTTTCAGACAGACATTATTTTATTCCACCTCATCTTCCATGATTATACATTAATGACAATACATAACGTTATCGAATTATAGTGTTTAAACAATGGGAGAATTATACCGTGTATATGCAGTATACTATAATGAATACAATAACATCCAAATTTAAATCATAATAATTAAAAAAAGCAAAAAATAAAAAACATTTAAATATATTTTAAGATTTGGTCATTTAAACACCACCGATTAAGAAAGATATAATACCATGTTGAATCATAATAAATGAGTATGGGGAAATGTGTGTTGAGAGGCCATTAAGATCACATGAACTTTTAAGATTGACCCCACCGAGTAGAAAGTGGGACTTATTGTGGGCCACAAGGCGGGACAAAAAACAAAACAAGACAGGACAAAACAAAACGGAGAGGACCGGGGGTTCCATGATGTGTCAATATTTGTATAATAACGGGGTATAAAACATAACCGTTGAGATGGCGAAGTTAATGAGTGCTATATCATATATCGGGAAGAGTGCGCAGAAATAGCACAACGAACTGGGGCCTAATAGAATGGTAAAAGGCCAAGATGTTGGCGGCTGCTACGGTGTACCGATTTAAATTTTAATAGTATTATATAAATGTTAAACCGTAGTAATGGTATGGTAATTTAATGCCAATGGAAGTTTGGTAATTAAGCGGAGATGTACATAAAACCAGGAAAAACCAAAAAGTAAAGAGAATATACTTATTAATATTTGGAAATAAGTTGACTTTTTAAATTTTGATTTTAATTTTTGACGCAATTTGATGATTTTAAATTTTGGTTGGTCAAGGGATTTCCCATCCTAGGAACCGGCCTTCTTTGATTGGTGTATTTAGAGTTTAAGTTACAAAGTTTGGTTTAAATTGGAATAAAATTGTTGGCATGTCTATGTTATATTATATGAATACTTTGTGTTTATAGAAGAAGTTTTTCAAATTAATTGGGAAGGGTGTCTTGTTAACATACCGGTACATGAAGACACTTTTTTGCTGTTTGAAGCTTAATTTATATCGATATGTTAAGTGTTTTTAACTTGTTGGAATAATTGTTTAGTGTATGAGTTAAATTGGGAGAACCATTGCAAATAACGGATTTGCTCGTGTTTTGAAGTTTCATAGTCTACAAGGTGTTGGATATTTGAGTTCCGGGACAGTGGGATAGGTTAAGTGTATTATTATTCGAAATTGCCCCAGGCATATTACTGGATGAAATATGGGAAGAACAAGAGTATTGTATAATGTGAACAGTATATTAGGTGGTAGTGTGTATTTGAGTATTCTAAGAACACCAATACACACTTGATTTGTGATCTTGGAGATATGGTCTTTCCAGTGTTTCATATGTTTTCAATTTACAACGCACTCGAAAAGTAGTGTTTATTTTACGGGCTTAATTTTGAGTTAATCAACAATTTGTATGTTGAGTTTAGGGAGTTTGTTAGAACTTTTTGGTGAAGTAATTAAGTTAAGTTTTTTTTTTTAAACATAGTGAAGCTTTTTGCTTTAAACCATTTGTGACATAACCATTTCAAGTGTTTGATTGTTTTTATGAGGGTATCTAGGGTGGGATGAGAGAGGAAATGTTAGTGTCATCCTGCAAATAGAACGAAGAAAGAAGATCAGAGGAATGGGGGATGTCCGTTCACATAGACGAAGGAAAAAGAAGAGGCCCGATATAGAGCCTTGTGGACAGGAAAACCGCAACTGCAACATGAAGACGAACCAGACGGAGAGTATTCAAAACAAGTAAATTGTTGCCTATCGGAACGATAGTCTGCAAGAAGCGCTAAGGGAGTTCCACGTTGCCATAATGAGAAAGCTTGGTTAGGAGAATGGAATGGGTCTATGGTGTCGAACGACTTAGATAGGTCAAGAAAGATACCAATGGTATTATGATCAATTGAGAGAGCCGAAGAAATGTGGTGTAATCATAACTAGCTAGTAGAAGCCCGAATCAGTGGAATGCTGTTTTCCTGAACCATATTGGATTGGGGTGAAGGATATGTGCGAAGAAGAAAATTGTCAGCCTATTGTAGATCAGCGTTCGAGCTTTTAGAGAAACAGGGTAGAAGTGAAATAGGGCTATAATTGGAAAACAAGAGTGCGGTTCGTCGTTCTTGAAAAACTTGGAATGACTTTAGCAACTTTCATTTTAGCAGGGAAACCCCAGTAGAAATGGAAAGATTAAAGACAATGGGCACGTGGTGACATATGAAGGGGCATTTGTTTTACTACAGAGGGACTAACATCACAAACCAGACTCTTACATTTCGGAATTTGGAGATAATATCAAGAATTTTCCTTGGGTGTTGTTGGATTGAAAAAAAAAATGATGTTTCAAAAGGTGTCTTTAGAAATTGGAAGCCTGGTTGGAGAAATAGATCTGACTGCTAATTGGGGGCCAATTTCACAGAACTTTTGAAAATCTCTCATCAATGTCCGTTTGGGATCATTAATCTTTCGGAGGACATCAGTGAAATATTTAAGGATTTTTTTGCTTTATTTGTTTTGCCAAGATATTGTTATTGGTTTGTCCCTGTTTTTTTAATATTGTTTTTTAAGAGTTTAAATTTATTTTGTGAATAAAAATTTTGCGCGATATTTTAAATTAATTGGTTCATTTATTTCTGTGATTAATGTATTATTTTTGTTAGCTTCATTGGGTGGTTTAAGGTAAGTTTTTATATAATTTATTTCTATGTTAATTGATTTTATTATGCCTGTAGTGATCCAGGTTAGCTTCGTGACGTTGTTTTTTTAATTTTTACAATGTTGGGTAAGTGTTTATCATATAAAATCGGGACTTTAGAAAGAACAATTATAAGAATGATTAGCATAATCACAGTTCGTGACATCGTTCCAGTTCTGTTTTGTAGCTCCTTACCATGAGGCAAGATTACTTTATTTAATTTTTTCCGATAGTACAGCAACGAGTTACAGGCCATAAGACATCACAAAGCTTTCGACTATAAGTCAATCATCAGTGTGTTGTGATTGAGTCTAATTGTGTGACTGCAAGCAGTGCATAAAGCAGTGTATTGTTATGTGTGTGTGGTGAGAGAAGAATTTGCATATAAACAGAAAAAGCAATGGAGCTCCATTGCTTTTCTTTATGCAAATTTCTTCTCTCACACACATCACATACATACACTTGCTTTATGCACTTGTTTGCAAGTCACACCAGAGACTCAACTCACACACACTGAATGATGAACTATAGTTCGAAAGCGTTGGTGATTTCTTATGGCCTGTTAACTGTTTGCTGTACTTTATATCTAAATGGAATCTCTTTTCAGAGATCCAGGCCATCTTTTCCCAGGCTTGTTGCTGTTGGTAGTCCTTCTTGCTGTTTACCTTTATTTATTTCCGAGTCATGTTATTTGTTGGATTTAGGATTATGATTATTTGTACTTTTACAATTAGTATCTGGAAAACAGGGAAGTGATCTGGTGGATGTCAGTGAATAATATCCCTGGTATATTTTTGTTATAAGAATATTTGTAAATATATTAATCAATCGAGTGGAAGATTTAGTGGTAACACGTGTCGGTTTATCAATTAAGGGGTAAAATGAGGCGGAATAAATGTGTTTAAAAATTCGTTTGTGGACTGATGTTAGGATTGTTTGAGTTGTAAAGTTAAAAATCGCCGCATATAAAAAGTTCTTTGGCCTTCTTTATTGATTAAGTTAAGAGAATTCGTCATGTTCATCAATGAATGGATATGCAGGCGAGTCCAGCTGGCCTGTAAATAACCGAGATTATTTTGTTCTTGGATGGGGATACAATTTCAATTGACCCAGAGATTCTAATGAGGATTAAGGGTAAATTTAGGTTTTGACGAGTCTTAATTTATTCTCATTAAAACGTAAAGGCAACACTGCACCCTCTCTTACATCCCTATCATCACGGACAAGATTATGGCCATCAATGTGGGCGATGGCAGGGTGCGTTTTTTCGATTTTCCCGATAACCATGTTTTCCTGAATGCTAAAATGGAAATTTGTGGGAAAGTGTTTTAGATCGTCAGTAATGATTCCAAGTGTTTACTAGGCTGCGTGAATTAATGTAATTAAACTACAGTCTGAAATGTTTTATTTCTAATAAGATCATTAAAGGTAGTCACAGTAGTAATTCAGGCCCCTTACATTTGTGATATCGTGATTTTATTTAAGTTGTTTGTTATCGTCATCATCTATGTTAAATCGTAAATGGTGTGATGTTGAGGGAAAAAAAAAAATAAGCTTAGTATAATCAATAATTCTGTTTGTTAAAAGCTATTTAAGGTCATGAATGAATTCATCATTCTCAACAGTGTGGTTAAAGGGAAGAGAGGAGCAAACATTTTTTACAATACAGTTCTGATCGACACATCGTGTGCACTTCAAACTGCGTTAAATTATGACAAATAAACACATTTAGTGTATGTTTTTTTCCCCTTATACACCTAAGACAATACGAACACAACATTGAAGACAAGAACCAATATATCTATTTCCAAAAGATAGTGCAGTTTTTTTTGTTATGCAATATAAAACAAAACATAATTCACTCAAGAAAGTCTTCGGACCAATGAAGATTGGGGAAAATTGCATGTTGTTATAAATTTATACATGCAAAAACAATAACATGCCAAGAAAATATATGAAAGAAGACCAGTTTTGTACATTGGTGCAATTTTATATAATAATCAAGGTGAGAATATTAACACGCATTAATGTCAATATAAAACTAAGCTAACAATCATTGGTACATTAGATAGTTAGAAAAAGAATGCAGAGGTAGCAATGAGCAAGGACAGGAAGAACAATTAATATCCTATAATCCACGTGAAATAATAACCATCAGTTGGAAAATATATACATAATATAGCACGCATTTTGTACATTTGGAACATTTTTTATAATGTTGATAGTTAGAAAAAGAGTTAAAGGGGGTAGACATGAGCAAGGAAGGAAGGAAAAACTATCATATAATCCAAGTGAAATTATTAACCATCAGTGAATATATACAATAATTTAACAAAAACATTTTAATTGCTATAATCTAATTTGGTACATTTGATATTAGAAAAGCTGAAAGAGGTGACATAGAGCCAGGAAGTAGGAAAATGTTTCATATATCCTGAAAGAATATTTACCAGCAATAAGAAAATAATATACATGCAATTAAACCAGTTTGTACAATTTGATGCATTTTATATGTTGAATAGTTTAAAAGAGTTAAAGGGGTGACAATGAGCAAAGGAAGGAAGGAAAATATATCATATATTCGAAAGTTGGAAATTCCACCATCAATGAAAATATATACATGAATTTTACAATCAGTTTATACATTGAATACAATTTATATGTTGGATAATTTGAAAAAGAGTTAAAGGGACATAACACCCCTAATTTTTAAAAAAACAAAAAATATATCATATAATTAAAAAGTGAAAATTTTAAACCTCAAAGAAATATATATATGCATTTAACACCAGTTTTGTACATTGGTAGCATTTGGTATGGTGTGCAATGAGACTATATCATAATAATAAAAGTAAAATAAGAACCCTCATGAAATATATACCTAAATTTACTCAATTTAGTTCCATCGATGCATTTTATCTGTTGATAGTTAGAAAAAGCGTTAAAGGGGGGGTAGACAATGACAAGGAAGGACCGAAATATTTAATATATAATCAAAAGTAGAAATATTAACCACAAAGACAATTATATACATGAATTTAACCACCATTTTTAATACATTGGTACATTTTATATGTTGATAGTTAGAAATAGAATTAAAGGGGTAGAACAATGAAAAGGAAGGAAGGAAAAATAATATCATATAATCCAAGTTGAAATATTAACCATCAGTGGAAAATTATCATAAATTTCACACCCAAGTTGGTACATTGGTCACATTGACGTTTAGAAAAAGGATGGAAAGAGGTAGACAATGAGCAGGGAAGGTAGGAAAATTGTTTTCATATCATCAAGGAAGAATATAAAACCAGTCAATAAAGAAATAATATATCCATGACAATTAACACCATTTGGTACATTTATGCCATTTTATATGTTGATAGTTAAAAAAGAGTTAAAGAGGTAGACACATGAGCACGGAAGGAACGAAACTAATCATATAATCAAAAATTGATCAGCATTCAAGGCTTAGAGTATTTTTGTGGAAGGTATCCATTTCCTGCCCCGAACAAATTGCACACTGAATGAACACATGAGACTCATTACTTAACACCGCGTTTAGGGCTTTCAAAACTAAATTACACGTGATTTTCTTTGGCGCCGTTTTCAAATGCTATGTGTTGAATGATAATGTAGAAATATTATCATAATGAAATTGACCGGATATGTTTAAAATGGCACATTTTAATTCTTTCTCTTTTATCCAGACCCATAATACACGTATTTTTGAAGTTTTACTTTTTTTTTAATTTATTGTTTTGTTTTGTGAGAAATTGTTGCTTCAGTCCAAAAATTGATTTTCATTAAATATTTATTTTGATATCTTGAACCAGAACATTTCATTTGGGAGGGGGGGGGGTGGGGCCGGCATGGGAACCATTTAACTTTCGTCGGGGCATCCCTAAAACATTTTACAATTGAACACGGTACCTGTCAACACTATCAATTTATTACTTTTCCTGTATCTCTCGGGGCCAGGAGGGCAAAGATTTTGAGTGCAGATGATCCCGCCTTCACCCCCCCCCCCCCCCACACACACACACGCCGTCACCCCCACAGACTGGTTATGTCGCTGGAGGTCCCTGAACATTTATTCCAAATGTGTAATGAATGGAGATATGCTGCAAATCCCAAAGCTGAACGTAAAACCAAGAGTGCTCTTTGGGTTACTGGAGCGTGTAACTTGTTCGGTCTTTCACATTAGGTACTTCACTTCCGCAACTGTAACTTTTGAACGCGTTAATCAATTTTAATGCCGTAATTTTTATATGAGAGCTAACAAAACAGGGAATGTACTAAAAGAAGAAAATATATGAATAGCACAGAGGATTTTCCATTAAATATCACTCAATTTGGTTGTACTTTTTTCTGACTCACCCTGTAGGTTTCGCTTTTAATCTTAAAAGATTAATCTTAACTGATATGAAACAGGGCCCGGAAGTGGTTTTCAAAATAATCGGTAATCGGCGTATTTTGGTCACGTGTATGGAACACTCGATGTCCAAGAATTCGAAAATCTTGGATTTTTTCGTACCAAAATTCAGGGTTTTCGGTCGATAATCAAAGATTTTCATTCAATAATCCAAGATTAGCAAGAAAAAACTTGCATTTTCAATTGATAATCCGAGTTTAGATTTTTCGACGCTCAATTCGGGAAGGGGCACCCCCTGCAGCACCCCCCCCCGCCACAGCGCAGGAGGGGACATCCCTCTCGCACCCACCACCCGGCACTGCAGTACCATTGTAACTGTGTTATTGACAGCCAATTCCACGCCCCCTCGTTCCAAAAATCCTGGATCCGCCAAGTTAATCTGATTACATTTTAATACTTGCAAATTAATGCCTGAGGTAAGAGGTGAAGTATAGTTTTGATTATGTTAAATGTTTATACTTACGGAGATAAGGGTCAAAGAAGGTCAACGCCAATTGGATTATGTTGCCCCATTTTGACACATTAAGCTAGATTTTACCAAAATTGGAGCAGCTTCTGATTTTGACCCCTGTACAAATAGAAATTGACCTTTTTTGCCATTTTAGCCATTTTACCCTATAACTCACAAACCAATGGTCATAGATGGTACAAACTATGCATTTTTGGAATCCTTACGACTAGACGGACAATTTGGCATACATTTCAACATGATTAGAGCATTTTAAAAGTTTGGTCCCTGTGTAACCTTAAATTGACCCTATTGAAAAAGTGACACCACAATTTGAGAGTACTAACTACCTAGCGTTGATATAGAGGGTCCAAAGGTGTCAAACCTTTTCTGTAGTGAGGGGTAAACATTGCTGTTTGACCTGGGTGCCTGCTCTTCCTCTTTTAATCCTGGAGAGGGGGTCCTGATGGTTACCACCCGGCCTATACTTTATACAATAAACGTGTAAAATGCGGTTTTTAATGATTTTTAAGAGGAAATACTACTTTCACTCATCACTGCGTTCGGTTGACGCGACAGATGTCATCTCCCCACATTTTCGACCAAAATATCTAAGTTCGCACGTTAACGTACAAGACGATAAAGTCACATACAGTAAATTTTAACATAAATAAAACTAATAATCAGAATCATGAACCGATCATTGGTCCGAGAGACATTTGGTTCAAGATGTTTATACGAAGGGTCTTTTAATCCGAACGACTTTTCGAAACAAAACCCATTCAGAAAAGCACAAGCGTTAGAACAATAACAAAAAGTATTTCGGCATGTTTTTCGATGAGTATCGTGGCAAAGTCCGATAATTTGAAAGTTTCCGAAATATACCTTTTGTTCCCTAGGTCTTGATCTTTCATTTAACACCTCGCTTGTAAAACAGCGTGCAGAATGGCTGAGCTAGTACGCCCTAAAGATGCAAAATTCCCCAACCATGGAGTTTTTGTAGTTTTCAATGGTCAATGTGTGGTACAACGCAAGAATCCCAAGAGGGATTGGGACTGAATGAGTGTGGTAAATTAATATTTTATTCTGTAAATGCTCCTATCCTCGTACGTTTTTCATATATTATATCATAGCTGTTTTGTTCGATGTGTACGTGTTTACTGTTATGGCGCTCTGAGTTCTCTTGAATATTTTGCGCATTATAAGAACTATTTATTATTATTATTATTATATGATCATACTGGATACTTTTGGTCTCGTACGCTAGGTCATAAAACTTTGTCACGTCAATCACCACTAAATGAACACATGGCATTTGTTTACACCGAAATAAATGACTGTACCTGTGATAGCTCGTATTAGTGTGAATTTACTACATAATTTGGGGACGAGAACTTTTAAGAATCGAACTGCGTCAGTACGTACAACGATTATGGCGACTCTTGGTCACATAAGTGAATTTTCGAGCAGCGGGAAACGTGGGAAATGTACGTTGAGCGCCCCGGGCATTACTTTGAAGCCAACGAGATCACGTCCGCAGATCGAGAAAGAGCAATCCTACTTTCTGTTGTTGGACCAGACACTTTCAAGCTAATCACACGTTTACTGTCCCCTAAGAAGCCCAAGGAAGCACCTTTTGGAGGAAATCACTACAGCTGTAAAAAAAAAAAAAAAAAAAAAAACATTGCAAAACAGCTCCGTCTGTGCGAGTTGAACGCTTCAAGTTTAATACGCGATTCCGTCGGCCTGGTGAGACTGTAGCTGAGTATGTTGCTGAACGTGGTTTAGCACAGGAGTGCGACTCACACCATTTACGCTCCCATAGCATTTCTAGAGCTGGGACACAGCGCCACCTATACCGTATCCGCATCGCTAATTGGCCGGCTATTCTTAGACATGCCCTACGTCATGGGACTCCCTAGCAGCCAAACGCTGTGTTAAAGGCCCTGCGATTAGCTTGAACAAGGAATGAAAAAACGGTTTCGCGGTACCTTGGATATCGCGAAATCAACGAATCAGGTGGTCAATCTGATGTTAGAAACGGGTTCCTGACAAAAAAGACCCCTTAGCTCACTAGTTTTTGTAAAGAAAACAAGCTGACGTGTGGCATGACTTGACAGCAGCAATCGAGAATTGAGCCAGCTGATAAAAGCTGATAAGGTAAGAAAAATGCTTGTATGGATCGTATTTTTCACGTTTTTTTTCGTCTTTTTCCAAAAATAACCTATATTATAAACTAGTCAGCTAACTAGACAATTTAGTTAGGAATATTTTGGTGCGTAAATTGTTAGGATTAGCCAAGATGCTGCGAACTTCACTCCAGTGTCCCGCAATGTACAAAAAATCCGAATCAACGCTATCTGACACCGTGTGTACGTGGAGTTTCCCACGCTTAGCCGATTATGATGTGGTTGATAACTCCCTAACGCAGTGAAGATTTGCCAAGGTTTGCCAAGATTCAACAATGGCCGGCGCTGGTGTGCCAAGACGACACGTAAATGGTGTGGACTATGGATATAACCTGTCAACCATGCTGCGGGATCGTCTCATGTGTGGAATTCAAGATAATCGCATACAGAGGAACTTATTAGATATAGGAGACAAACTTACCTTTCAGTCCGCTCTTTCCACAGCACAGTCCATGGAATTAGCTGCACAACAGTCCAAAGACTTGACACCTCACACCAAGCAAGTAAACAAGGTACAGGCAGGCCAAGACAAACGCAAATCGCAGAAACACGCAAAACAGAGCTCAACCAGAAGTAGGTACTGGGAAACCCTACAGGTGTGGCAAAAATGACCATGTTTCAAGTAAGTGTTGGTCAAAAGGTTTAACTTGAAACATGTGTGGCAAAAAAGGCCATATTGCTCAAGTACCCCTAAAGTATGCCGTTCGTTAGGGTGTGTCAACAAGCCTGATGATGCTAACTTGTAGCAGTGGGTAAACAGGCCTGCCCGCTCTGAGGGGGCAAATTTCCCAGTTTTGGGAAATTTTCCCTCTTAGGGGGGTCAAAAGGCCAATTTTTCCCGGTCAGAGGGCTAAAAAATTAGGAGCAACTTCCGATTTTGACCCTTGTACAAATCGAGATTGACCTTTTTTTACCATTTTAGCCATTTTACCTTATAACTCCAAAACAACCAATGGTCGTAGGTGGTACAAACTATACATTTTTGGAATCCTTATGATTAGATGGACAATAATGGCATACATTTAAACATGATTGGGGCATTTTAAAAGTTTGACCCCTGTGTAAACTTAAATTGGCCCCTATTGAAAAAGTGATACCACAATTTGAGAGTACTACCTACCTAGCATTGATGTAGAGGGTCCATACTAACTACCAAAGGTGTCAAACCTTTACTGTAGTGGGAGGTAAACGAACTCCTTAAATAAGGCCCCTATGATATTCTGCTCCTCCTCTAACACGAGAAGGCAATGCAATCACTGTGACCTCAATAGCTGGTCGAAAACGCTCAGGAAGAAGTCCCTGATTTGAGGTCTAAAATAACTGAATTCATTATAAGATAATGTATTCTTGTTGCTGAATTAAGTAAACCACATATCTAGGTTAAATTGGTCTTCTATGATGTGAAAGGGTGATTGGGGCAATGGTGTTAAAAACAGAGAATATAATAAGGAGCGCTTAAGGGCCGACCAGGCAACCCTATACTTATCGTGCAAATCGCAGTCCAGCCGAATCTGGGAATCAAAACCACGACCTTTGCATTACAAGACAACACCTATATACGAACGCCAATCAACTTGAGCTGGCAGAACATGGTTTTTTGTAATACTTAAATAAACACATTAACGGAATAAAGCACACACATACCATAATCTTCCTGATTGCCGAGGTTACCTGGTCGACCCCTAGCCGCTTCTATATATATATAATGCTATAACATGGGCCTGGTTTTCATAAATTTGAACTGCAGACGTGTGCATGGAAGGTGGAAAATAGCAAGGTCGTTTGCCTATTGTATTTGTGCAAGCTTATGCAAAATGACCTGGTCCAACAAATTTTACTGTGAATAATAAGAGGCAATGTAATTCTTTCAATATAATATTGCACTGGTTGGCCAAAATAGAATTTATAGTGACAAAAAGTACCTAAATGAACAGAACTCATCCCAATTTTGCAATTTAAGTACTTTACTCACTATAAATTTATGTGACAACCAGTGTAAAAATTGTATGGGAAGAAATGTGGGAAGAGCACTATACGCCTCTCGTTAATAACAGTACCTGGATAACCTACCGACTAACTGGTCCCCAATCCCCCATTTAAAAGTATTCAAAAAGTGACTAGATGAAAGGAACTGCATGGTCAAATACAAGACCTTAGCCTATACGGCTTGGTTAATAATACCTGCACTGCAATTTACTTTTGTGAATGGCCAGCGAAAAATTAAAGGTGCGTGTTCCGATCGTCTTTGGGACTCCCTGATTTACCTGGAAGTATTTTGATATCAGATGAAAGGCCGTATTTTTCTCATTGTCGTTTTAATGGGTAACCATCAATATTAGCACAGTATTGAATAGGGCTTTGCAATATGTATTATGCTTCTCCCATCAAAACCGCAAGTTTCTTTCCCACGGTACTTGATGGGGCATATGTGCAAGTGCCAAGTTCTCAAGATCCATCGAGACACAATTACAATAAATCGAACACAACAGTTAATATAATGCACAGAGTCATCACTTACCCGGACGGCTGTCAGTGTGATGCAAACCTTTCGTTCTCCCGTCTGCCAGTGCTCCTGTTAGCATTACCTTGTATTTTCTCGACTATTTTGAATTACCTCAAATTTTTAACGACAAATAGTACGAACAATAAATATAATATTAAACAAGATTAACCCCTATAAAGTGATACAAATCTCAGCCCCATTAAAATGGCATCTACTGCAATCGTCTGCTTGGATGTACTCAATGCCATTAAAATGGCATCTACTGCAATCGTCTGCTTGAATGCACTCACTGATGGCAAAGGGCAACTTCTACAAAGAGAACACTGAACTCTCTTTTATTTTCTTTCTCTATTTTCTGTGATCATGCATAAAGGCAGATCTATATATTCTAATCCACGATGACAGGTTTTCTTGTCCGACTAAAAAGGTTTTTTAAAAAAGAGTTTTGACAAGCAAATATTTTATATTGAGAAATCGGGTGTTTTACGTTATATATGGCATCAATATTCAATTACCGTGTAGTATCTGCTACCCTTAAGGGAGATAAGAGAGGAGTGAAGGAAAAGATGCCATACATCATTAAGGATCCCAGGAGTTTTCCCACCCATAGGAAATGCACACAATCCGTTCATACCACCATCGGATGTTTTCAGATTTTCTATAATACAGGGTGAATCAGAAAAAAATGGACCCTGATTGAGTCTTTTGAGTCTGATTTTTGCATATTTAAGAAACATATATCTCTACCTATGTGCTATCAACAAAAAGGTTAGCTTATTATCTTTAATTTGCTATAAACATCATTCACATCTATTAGGTATAGTCCAGGCTAGTCTTTTGAATCAAGTAGTAAGTTATTCACAAATTTCCATCTATATGCATAACGTCAACGAAGCAAATCGCTGTCCAAAATGACGATAGGGAATGCCCATGTTTATGTTAATTTAAATGGTATCTTAATGGTGTCAAAGCCAGTGTCAATAATAAGATTTATTTGAAACACCTCCAATATAGATGTGGCATATTTTGGTCTACAAATAAAGAAAGACATTACTTACGCATTGTACCTCAAAAGGATGTCCCCGATGTTGTTTCTTCGTCCCGGGGGGGCCACTTGTATTCAAAGGTGGATATGATGCGTGAACAAGAAAACGCGTAAAAGGGTGTCTTTTTTCCAACAGGCGATGTACGCGCGTACATCGTTTAGGGTGTCAAAAACAGCAAAATATGAAAAAAAGGGTATGTTTTTTCTTTTCCCTGAAATTGTTATATTTCATTAAGCAGGGATCAAAATCATCCAAAAATATTGTAATCGGAACTTGGGGAGTAAAGCAAAGTAAGATAATAAAGGGTATATTTACGATTCAGTGCACTGCATACTTGTTTAGGGTATCATGAACAGATAAAAATACTTGTTTAGGGTATGTTTAGCTTGTTTTTAGTTGGTGAAAATACGTGTTTAGGGTGCATTTTGAAAGTCCATGTTCACGCATCATATCCACCTTTGAATAGAAGTGCCCCCCCCCGGGTTCTTCGTATGGTATGTTTGATGTTATTCTTCCAGAAACTGATAATGTATAAAGTTACTTTATTTTTCAAATGATTCTTATGAGTGGTGAAGTCATAGAAAGGTATAGGGGGCATCAATCTGTCTTTCTAGGGTCAAATACCGTCACATGACTTCTGCACTAAAAATAGCCCGATTTCCTTCCGGACATTGATTTGCTTTCATTAACGCCGTTCATTCCAATGCGAATCCGTGGACATAGCGCAAAACCGACTACTTGAATTTAAAAAGCTCGGTCTATACCTAACCAATGTGAAAGATCTTTGCAGCAAATCAAAGCTGATAAAATAAAATTTCCGATGGTGCCATTATTTATTAAGAGACATGTTTCCTAAAGAAGCAAAATTGCGAACACAATCAGGGTCCATATTTTCGCACTCACCCTGTTGATATTAGGGAGTATCTATAAAAGGCATCCGGAAGCAAAATGGCGGGCACAATCAGGGTCCAGTTTCTTCTGACTCACCCTGTAGCTATTAGGCAGTATCTACGAAAGGTATTCGGTGACCGTCCAGGACTCTACCAAACTAACTTTTTGATCTTCGTTTTATGGTCCTAAAACACTTTAGAGAGATTAACAAAATATATTTCCCGCCACTTTCATCATTCCCGATATTCAAGATGGCGTCTTGGTCTTGATCAAATGATCTTCAAGTTGCTTTTTGAATGTCTTTGGCTCTTTGATTTGTACAAGTGAGTCCGGTAATGAGTTCCAATCTGTGACTGTTCTGGGTAGAAATGAATACTTATATGTATCCGTATTTGCTGAGATTTGATTTACTGTGCGATTTTCTGGTTGGGCGAGTTAGAGGGTGTGCTTTTGTTGCAGCAGGTTTTCAATGAAATGGCGGAGGGAGACCCGTTCAAGCTTTCTGAAGCAGGTGTTCATATAATTTACATGTGTCCGTGTGATGAGTGTTCTATCACCCATCTGTCTAGTGTGTTCTCCATTGAGTGATGTAAGCATTCATTTGTTTCAGCACCTGTACCCACTGACACGTTGCTATGTTAGCTAGGACACTCTCTCATGGGGGACACTCAGTTTCTTTACACCGGGCGATCTTTCTTCGGTCTGCTAATTTGGCCATGGGATCAAAGGAAAAATTGTTCATTTGATTACATACTTCGCAGAAGTAAACCATTTTCCACTATAAATAATAATAAATATTATAATTACCATTTATTGGGTATGGCAACTTTAAAGGTTGCACATTTTCATGAAAATGAATAAAATGGCATCTCAAATTATTTTCTGAATATCAGTGATCAAGGGACATACACTATGCTGCATCGACTTAAGCAAATAATGGCTTTATTGATAAGTAAATCCACCTGGTATTCAGCGGACAAAGCACTTCAGATTATTTTGAACTGCAGAGCCATTGCTATACTCTCCATGCAGCTGAAAAGATGTCAGGCGTTATAGACTCATTATCCCCGCCAGATTAGGGTAGACGTTTCACATAGAAGCCCCAAGTACGCAAATTAGGTATTTCCATTGATTCCGTCATGCTCTGTATTATGTTGTTA
Source organism: Ophioderma brevispina (assembly GCA_023653785.1). Taxonomy (NCBI): domain Eukaryota; kingdom Metazoa; phylum Echinodermata; class Ophiuroidea; order Amphilepidida; family Ophiodermatidae; genus Ophioderma; species Ophioderma brevispina. The sequence goes on along the minus strand of JAMKCH010013695.1, from coordinate 58,288 downwards.
TGTAGCGCAGGACGGAATCAATGACAATACCTCATTTGTATACTTGGGACTTCTATATGAAATGTTTACCCAGTTTAAATTGATCTGGCCTCGTTCGCGATTAAAATAAACTTTGAGGTTCTACTGTGAGTTCAATAATTTTGACTGTATATTTCATCATTTATTGAAAAAAGAAACTAATGTGAACAAAACTCATGGTGGATATGTTGCTTCGTAAGCTGTGACCTAACATATTTGTGCAGAACCAAGATCCATAACTTATTGCTGGACCAGCATGTATATAGAAAAATACAAAATAAGGGGGTCTAGCGACCTATGCTAACAACATGGTAAATTGAATAGAAATGGGGTTACGCGGCAAGTATTGTTTCTGCACAAAGATGTTAGGTCACAGTCTGCCAAACAATTTGCTCTCATGATTTTTTGTTATTCGTTGTTTCCTTTCGGAAAAATGATGAAATATACGGTCAAAGTTAATTGAACGCACAGTAGAAGCCTAAGGTTTATTTATTCGTGAAAGAGGACAAGTATCGTGTGCTTCGCGTCATGAAAAAAAAGTAGCTCAATCTTAATCGGGTGATGATCTTTTCCAGCTGTATGGGTAATAACAATGACGCTCTACTTCCACATAAAAGTGCTTTATTCTCTACATACCGATCGGATTTACTGGATATCAACAGAGCTATTATTTGCTGGAGTCAATGCAAGACGATGTACATCTACTGGTCCACTGATGTTTAGGAAAAGAAATTGTGATATTGTCACGGTGCCGAGCGGTTCATTAAAACCCTGAAAGGATGCATTAGAATGCCCAACACTGGTTTTTAAAAAAATCTTAAAAAAATAAAATTAAGCACACAAAAAAAATAGATTAAACAAAGGTTTAAATTCCAAAGCAATTTTTAACAATTTCATTTTAATAATTTCCTTTGTCTTCATCTGAATTGCCCCTTAGTTATTATTTTTAGAGACTTGAAAATGTCAATCCTGGAATCCTGCCGGCAAGAATTTGATTAGATTCCATCGGCAAACCAATAAACTCCTGCCGAATGACGATAAAATCAAATCCCCACCCCCGGGAAAACCCCCCCCCCAAAAAAAAAAAAAAAAAAAAAGAAAAAACAACGGGGGGAAAACTACTAATAATGTTTTTAAAACATAACTACGGGATCCCAAAATAAACATCACGATGAACGAGTCCACACATTGACAATGAACGAAGTAACAATGACAATAAGACACTGCTGGTATTACACATCTCCAATTTAGAGAATAGGAAAATCAACAAAAGACCCTGACCAAAGCTTGTGTAACTATATTAAATCCCTAAAATTAACTATACCCTAATTAAATGACTAAGATACAGCCCAACTTAATAGGCCTACATGGCATTTGACGCGCCATGGCATACAGGCCCGGCAACCGTGGCAACCTTTCAGCACGAAAGCGCGATTCTTAACACCAGTTTCCAAATTACACAGTTCAACAAAAAGAAACGAGTTGGGCGGGGTTCTATTTAACCAATGGCCTATAGCCACCCAAAACGCGCCAAACATTAATGCGAACTAAATTACCAACGGCGAAATCATGAGCGGGGCTCTAGTTACAAAATCGCCCCACCACTAAAAACGGGGGAAAAAAACAAAATACAAATTTGCAAAACACCAAACACAACCACATTTTCACTCGGCAACAGTATTGAAAAAACCTGACAAAAGTGCTGATGTCCGCGCGACCACACCATCCAGCATAGGCCTACAAAATTATGATTACGTATTTGCACAAACTGCGAACTCAAATTTACACCGAACTGTCTGTCATCACAACAGAGACAGACATTTTAACACTCTGCATCCAATGCGTCCACATAAATTAAAATTTGGCACTTCAACTGGTTTGCACATCCATTATGCAATTCTAAATGGAATTCTACTTTTATAACTTGAAACCCTGCAACGAAATGCAAACTCGGAACACAGAATCTTGTACCAGTTTAATACCCAAAATTTATAATAACCAAACACAGCATTTACATAAATTTCAATCTTCACCTATTCCCCGATGTCGCGTGTTTTGCGTCCCAATAAATAAAATCAAACGACGTCTTTTCCTATGTAAACAGAAAATAACACAAGTGAGATTTTCGACAAGTCTCCCGTTCACTCACATCAACTTGTCCTACGTCTCAATAATAATGGAACACTAAACGCCATAAATAAAAAGGTGGAAGTCCCCCTGCCACAACTTTTCCCGGCTCTGCCACACCCCATATAAAACATGTTACTGAACGGCAAACACTGTGCAATGACTTTAAAATCATGGATATAGGCTCCGGATTTAACTTATGCAAATGACCCTACAATGTATACCAAAAACAATAAAACTTTAACCCCCCAAAACATTTTAACTTATAAAAAGAAAAGAACCCAACCCCTAGAAAAACAACAAAATCCACACTCCGAATTTGCAACCCCCCTGCAAGGTTTCCTTATAATTTTTTTTTTTAAAAAAAAACCAAATTAAAAAACCCCCAAAAAACCCCCACAATGCGAACAGGTTCAACACAACCGATAGTCTGGCCTAAATTTAACCAAAAACCGGATATGATGATGATTGAAGGGAGTAGTGTGCCAGCAACATGGACTTTATTTTTAGCCCCTATTTTGGCGTGGCACACAATTTAAATGAAGTGTTTGTATAACCGAAACCGCAAACACGACGGGTATGCAAACGAGGCAATAAAAGCCATGCACTATCCCCGAAACACCGGAAATACTTTGTACAGTCCTTATCTGTGCTAAACCAGGAATCTGGTTACACGGACACGGGCGAGCTGGCAAGCCAAACTAGTACATAGAAATAGGGAAAAAAGATGCAACCCTAAATTTGGCCTAATTGCAAGTTTTTTTCGGACCAACATGGCATGGCCACGACTGCCCATTAACGTCCACCATTGCACTAAACTGGTTTTTGCCACACAACTGCCGCATAAATTGAGACTTATCGCAGAAGCCATAACTCTTTTGCGCCGTGCAAATAGCACTGACTCCAGCACGAATTCAAATTACAAACAGGCCTATAACCGCGTAACCGTGAAACTCAATTGCACAGCTCAAATTACAAATTAATTGTAAGTCCTAAAATTAAAAATTTCTCCTTAAAAACAATCTAAATTTACTTTCAGTATCCTAACCTAAATGTACCTAAAATTTAACAAGCCTAAATGTCTTAAATAACAAGCCATGGTCATGGAACAGATAATTTTGGAAAGATGAACAAATTAATTGTCATATACCCAATAACATAAACTCAACATACTTTGCCTTACTACATTCTCACCTTTCATACAGTCCCCACACTAGTTTGGCCAGTACACACAGTCCTGGTACTAACCATCCATCCCTCACGCTGGCCTAACAAAGTTCACTGAAGCAACAAGGACAACCACACAAACATGTGCTAGCAGAACAAAAGAAAATCTAAATGCCACAGTGAAAGAATGAATGCAACAGACAGGTGTAACAAAAGATAAAGGAGCAGGAGAGGGAGGATTACACAAGAGATTATTGAACAAACATAGCAAACCAACACAACAACGAGTGGGAAACTTTAACAGAGATAATGATTGGGTGAAATAAATATAACCCATCATTACTTTACAAAATATAACTTTGTGACAATATTTTATTCCTTTTCAATCAAATGTGCAACTTTGCACTTGAATACCCAGAGTATTGAAAGGTTAATTAGACAATAACAACTTCGCAGAAAGCAGTTACTTCGCGCCGATATGCGTACCAATGTCCTTATTCCGGGCCTTATTCAGAAGTAGTGAATGATTAAATAATGAGTCCACACTACCAGGTGATCTGAATCCATGCATAATTTTGTGGAATTAGCTGTAACATTGCTTTTTGTTGGGAGGCTATAAAGGCCAGACGTCTGTTGTTTGTTTTCCTTTGCCCTGCTCCAAGCCCTGTAATGCCACAAGCCCATGTTTTTCAGATTTGGTTCTTACTTTTACAATAAAAACGACAACAGAGGTTCCCTACGCTATACCTTGTCCAACGGCATTGTCATACGCCGAAGAGTGCTTGCACTCGGACCTGAAGGGTACAAACCAGCCAATGTAGCTGAATTCCTCATGATATCACAGAGTACGGTCTCTACGAGAGGTGGGTCACGAAAATCTCTAGGACGACCACGATTGACTACCAGCGAGAGGATCGCAGACTGCTTACTGTGGCGTTGAGCCCTGAAATGCCAACGAGCCGTCTACGTCGTATGAGCAGAATCAGCGATCAAGGGACAACATATCTGCACTCGACTCAAGGCAAATAATGGCTTTTTTTGATAAGTAATCCACCTGGTAATAGCGAGACATTTCAGTTTGCCTGTCAGTATAAAACTGTCGATTTAATTACCACAAACTGCCACACCCGGTCCCCCTGGAACTCTTCCAGTTTTTTTACTGTTTTTATAGAATGAAACATCCAAAATTGTTTTCAAACTCGTGGAATTGATTTCACAGTAAAGGGTCCTTTTCATATATCTTTGTTTTCTCATGCACATTACTGGTAATTTTAAGAGTGAAGGGAGCACGATAGGTCGCAAGAGCACGTGTCCCGGCCAAACGCAAATACAAGACGCGCTGCTTTATATTCTACATATGCTGCAGGCGTTTATGTACAATTCTTGAGCGCATTTGTTTTGGAAATGCTTTTGAAAACCGCTTTTGATTTTTTTTTGACAAACACCTTCAAAATTTCACAAAACAACACCACACAAAAAAATTTTTTATTTAATAAACTATCATTTACAGCAAAATATTATTTGTCAATGGTTTTTGTGTAGCATTTTTCGTCATTTTCGTGGTATTTGAGGCATTTATAGGTAAATTCCTTAAAAAAAATTAAAAACCCGCATTTAGGTTTTTGGGCTACCTGCTGGAAGCATTTTTTTTGCCTAATGTCCATGGCATACGACAGAGATACCAGTTTTCCGAATTTATTCGTGTTTTTCCGAATTTTTAAAAACTGCCTGAAAATTTTTTTTTCCGAATTTTATAATTCTGTGAGTTTTAAAATTAAAAAAAAAAATTAAAAAAAAATCGTCAATCGAAAAATGTCCGAACACATTACATATTTTCAAGAATGCTGTAATTTTTTTCTGCGTGAATTAACTCACCTCCAGTGTTGTTCGTTGGCCTTGGTTACAATGTAATACATGCATTGATGAGCCGTGAAAAGAGAACGCAGACTGAAGACGAGGGCTACAATTTCGTTCGGCGGCTTCTTTTTTCGCGATATTTTTTAATACATACATAGTGCTATTGATGATTATTCACTCGAGAACGAAAAGTGTGGCTGTCAAGTGTCGGTCCTTAATAACCACGATAAAGTTTTGTCGAGCGTTGGCGATAATAGGGCGATAATATACGCGAAATAATCAAACTGCCTCCGAGACAAATTCCAGTGGAAATGGCTTGAGGACACTGATAAAACGGGGATTATTACCGGAGCCATGGATGATTTTAAGTATTCTGCCAACACAAGTTAAATTCGACACCCTAAACATGTGGTTTATTTTTTCCGTTAACGTTTCTGAATTCATAGGGTGTTGGCAGACTGTTTGAACGTGAGGTCTGTAAAACCTCTAAGCTTTCGGGAAAGAATTTTGTATTGTGCCACCACCCATTGAATTCGGCAGCCTCACGGAATAAACTGGGCATGTTGAAGGGAGTGGACTGGAAGCAGAAACTAAATTCATCATCCTAGAACTAAACCTTTTCGAATTATCAATTTATGTTGGGTATGATGTTCATCATCAGTGATCATCATGGATGTACTATTTCAGTACTAAAGTATTTTATTATGCCGGCCTATACTAATTACTAGGTAACTCATGTCATGCTTTTTCTAAGCATAAAATGGAGGCCAGGAGACATTTCTTAAAGCTTTCAAAATGTTACAATTCGGGAGCTTACAGGGGCTTCGCCCCCTGTTACCCCCACAGGGGGGGCGTTGCCTGACCCCCCACCAGGGGCCCTAATGCGGGGGGGGGGGGGGCCCCTGGACCCACCCGTTAGGTCGCTTTGCTCGCTGCGCTCGCTACGCTCTTTTTGGTCCGGGATATTTGGTGTAGAATTTTTTTTAATACCCTGCCTGGGCATCTCTGAAAGAATATTTCGTTAGAGATAGAACACCGCGCCGTCACCTTTGAAGCCAGGTTTTATCCGGTTTAAAGATGAGCACTCCTGAATATATCTCCCTCATTGAAGGTAGACTAAAGGTCCGTTCACTTACTTCCACTTGCACTGCATTGCTGTGCCATTAAAATTACTTCAATGTTCCGTCACTTCGCTGCATCCTAATCGATGTACTTTCAGGTCAACCCAGTCACTGCAGGCACGGGTTGCATACGTTGCAGTAAACTGCGAAATTTGGCATATCTGCCACACTCACGCACCCCACTGTATCTTGCTGCATCGCCAGTTAAAATAATTTTGTTTAACTTCGTTGCAGTATGCTTGGCGTTGGCAGTACTGCAATTGATTGCAGTGATAGTTTCGGTAGGCTTCAATTGCGCATGCACTGCATCGTAGTATGAACGGACCTTTAGTAGGGAAAATTCACCTTATGCAGTATCTCTTTTTCTAGATTTGTGTGTCCTAGGTCTCTGGGCTTTGGAACAGACTTTTGGCGCGTTAAACCTGGTTTTGTGAGCGCTCACCCATTCCACTTCCCTCAGAGCTTATTGCTGGAGTTTCCTTGTAGCTTCCATCTGTCCGAATGCCTTTGAGCTTCTTGGTGAGCCAGATGACATATGCTCGCTCTGAGTGCAATTTGCTGCTGTATCAATTATAGCCTTTCTCTTTCATTTAGGAATGCCCAAGGATGTCCAGCATTTGTTGACTGATGTATTGGACAGAACCGCTACTTCCTACTTCTATTGAAAAGTAGTATTAGACAATCCTCCCTGCTTCACAGTCGCCACTAGATATGGTATTTTTTTTTTTTTTTAAGACCTTTCTTTCTTGTCATATGCCATTGGATATGTTTCTCCTTCATTGGGACCGTCAGCTCTATGATGATCACTCTCTTTGGTAGAAAAGATGGTGATATCTGGTCTCTTAGCTTTCTCAGTGATTTCTGAAGGAAACACTATTTGTTTGTGTTTCCTCATCCATGAGGAATATCCATCATTGGCCTTCTCCAAATGTTGGTTGCTCTGTCTTAGGCATTGGGTCACTGTTATTTCATAGGTTTGTACCATCAGCTGTTCGAAAGGCTATTGTAGAGATGGAGTTCAGATTTTCAGGTTCGATGTTTTCGTTGTTTTTTTTTTGGATTGCCCTACGACGTACGGTGCCAGACCCGTAGAGAATGATTTCAGTGTTGTTGGTCATGGCGCCAGTTTGTATCTTCCGCAAATTTTGGTAATGATTTAGGTACACCGCATTGAGGATGTGGAACAGTGCCCCTCCAACATGCTGTGCTGGTCCCATGTGGGTTTTGTGTTGGTAAGCTGGCTATAGTGGGCATGGGTTTTATGTGGGTTATTCCTAATGGGGCCCATGTTGGTTGTAATGGGTAACCCATGATTGGTTTATGCCTCATGGGGCCCATGTGGGTTTTGTAATGGGGCATGGTGGACATGGGGTATCATGTTGGCTATTCCTGATGGGCCCATGTAGGCAACCCATTAAGGGTGTTTATTGGGCTTACTTGTTTTGGTCCCATGTGGGATTAAACTGGGCTACCCATCATTGGTTTTCCCCAATTATAATGGGTCCAGTGGGGCCCACTTGGGTTTTCCCGTGGGTTACATGGGCTTACGTGGGCAGTGGGAATTACATGGGCTTCTTCAATTGGGCCAGTGTCGTTGTCATGGTAACTGATAAGCTTCTTTACTTGGGCTTTAAGTGGGTTTCCCAATGGGGCATTGTAGGTTTTCACTGGTTCAATGATGAGTTTCCTTTTAATTGGCTTTAAGTGGGTTTCCTAAATGGGACCATTGTAGGTTTATCCAATTGGCCGGCTGAGTATATTTTTACTCATATGTCAAGGATGCATGGGCATTTCCAGGGCTGCCATTTTGAGCCCAGTTGTGGGTAAAATGTTGTTTATTTTCCATTCTTTTTGTATCAAATAATTATCTAACTTTATCTAAATAGGGCAACTAAACTCATCCCTGTCTATATGAAGGCCATAACTACAAGTTTATCTTTTAACACTTCAACAATCCTTTAAATAATCTAATTTGATGCCAATTTGCAATAAGTACAGTGGTCGACCCCCCTGGGGGTGGGGGGGATAGAAGCATCAGACTTAAGATCATGAGTCCCCGGTTCGATTCACCAAGGTAAGTAATACATATTTGTACCTCATGTTTAGTATACACAATTTAAAAAAAGAAAAACCTTCCCCCCCCCCCCTTAAATGAATAGTGGGAATTAAAACAATATCCTACCCGTACTTAGAACTCTTTTTTTTTCTTTAATAAAGCATATAATTAGCCGTTAACATGCATCCACCGCCCACTTAGGACCCATTGAATCCCGACACAAAAACAAGTGGGCCCCCAGGTGGGAAGCCAATGAGGTGCCCAGGAGTACCCACAAATGACCCACGTGGGGCCCATGTCACAATGTTTGGCGGGGGTGTCAATGGCGTTGATGACATAATGTGGCAAGTCCAAGACTGGCTTGTCCCACAGCTTCCGACGATTTGGGAGGGGATGGAAGTTGATCATGATTTACGTTGATGTGGAAAGATAGCAGCTCTGGCGTCCAGACTAACAAAGGTTTCTTGCAGGTGTCGAACCCTGCATGACAGACTCCCGAGTACACCACTGCCCTTGTTGGTGGGTAGACCAACATTCCTTTCTCCTTTTTATTAGTCCGGTGAGGCTAACAAACACATCGGTCTACTGGTGGGCTATAAGTTCATTATATTAAAAAAATGCACCAGGAATGTTTCCTGTGAGGCTGTGTCTGTCATAGAAGTGGGTGAATGTTAAATTTAACCTGAGGTCTACAGCCTTCCTTACATTATCTGATTGGCTTATTTATATGATTAATGACATTATATAACCTCTGAGTATAAAATGTATGACGGAATAACCTCTGACTAACCAATCAAAATACACCTTCATATATCCGTAGAAAATTCTTATCATGTCTCCAATTGACTAAATCGTCATAGAACCTAAATCAATAAATCGGTCGGTATACGTTCCGAGGTTAAAATAATGTCCACTATGAGCTGGAGTTGTCCCAACTCCCATGGCATGGTTTAGTACCAAAGTTCATTCCACCATTGTATTTAGAAAATACACACCCCCTGGTTTTTGGGTATCATTTATGATACCAGATCACCAAGGTCGTTTCAATGTCCATGTATGTACAAGTACAAAAAACCCCACTGAACTGTGGATGAGCATAATTGTACTCATAGTGTGTCACCATTGCGAGGTGGAACGCAATATAGTCCGGCGGAGCCACAGTCCGGGTCTCCATAGACGATCACGGAATAAAGCGTGAAACTTAATGTTTGGCGTGAAGAGTTTCAACTGAATCGATCACCCAGATTGTTCCCAGACTATGATAACGCCGGACGATAATTACTTCTACAAACAAGTCTACAACAAATCTACAACCGGAACATTTTCTGTAGCTCCACAAAACAAAATAATCACTACCCCTAAAATAGATTTAGCATATGATCTATATGCTATAACCATCTGTTTTTATTACTTCGTTTTGGAGTTTTGCACGATTTAGGCATTGCCGCCATTGTTTGAGTATACCATTTAAAATCACCGAACCAACTACATTGACAAAAATTCATTGTGAACAAGTCACAAAAGAAGTATATATTTGTAACCAACAGTTCACACTGTAGACTACAGCCTGTCTCAAAAATGTGCAGGGAAACCGCCCTTTTTGGCACTTAGAAAAAAAAAAATTTAAAAAAACCTGTGTAAACATTATGCTACATCAACGTCAACAGGGCCAGTCCTTTAGCTTTCCAAATGCCGTTTCTTCTGTTCCATTTGCTTGTTTTAATCGCACGATATGTTTGGACGAAAGGTAAAATGACAAGTGGTGCCACTTTCCACAGAATTGAATAGAATGTTATATCTAAATACCCTAACAAGCACAATTAATAAAATAACATCATTGTTAGGATTAGAAAGGCGTATGTAATAATGCCAGCATGTACTTTTATTATTTAGTAAACGTGAATGGCGAATGCGATTGGGTTTAATGTCCCAATCAATATTTTTCCCGTATTACCAGAGAAATTTGATAGGACCCTTAATTACGTATGCTTACAACCAAACCGAGTCCCTAACTTTACACCATTAACCATCTAAAGATGTAACGATCTGCGAATCTGTGGAAGAGACTGTTTTGGCCCAGCAACCCCCCCCCCCCCCCCCTCTCCCCCCTCTTCCCGCCCCGCCCCGCCCCGAGCACAATCCAATATGGCCTTTTTTGTTCACACATACTTTGGTGTGACTGCTGGCTGGCCATCCCATACCAATTTCTACTTGATAAATTTCCCATGTTCTTTATGTACCAAAAACAGTTTAAAGTTCCCCCTGTGGTGTTTTGGAGACATGTGAACCTATGTGATGTTTTTCAAGCGGTAAGTTAGTGCCTTTCCCCTACCTACAAGTGCACAGTGCCATGCTACCCTGCTCACAATTCTGTGCACTGCAAAGGGCAGACTCCCTACTGAATCACTGTGGTTCATGATATCTTGGTCTGACTGGCTTTGTGGAATTTGGGGAAAACTGTATGTCAAAGACATGATGACTGAGTCACGTACTGTCCAGTTATCCCAACTTGTTTGATTTATACATTGTATTCTCCGTAGAGCAGGCTACACTAGGAAAGGGTGGGCCTACTGACTTTCTAGTGGTTTTTTTTTTGTCCCCCCCCCCCCCCCCCCCCCCTTTTTTTTGTTTTTAAAAAAAACAAAAAACAAAAAAACAAACTTAGACTGTAGTGTAGCTGTGCTAATCCAGATATAAATAAAAGTTAATCTGCTTTTGGCTTACCGCTTCCATGTCTACTAAATGATAAATTCGTTACCCCTTGTTTTTGTTCCTCACGCTATCGCCTCATCGCCTATCGCCTCGTGTGATCTTGAAACAACCACAGATATTTTTTCCGTATTGCGTGACCGTAACAGGGGCTAACTATAGTATTGATCTAGACGGTGTGATTAATAGTGATAAGCTGCCCATTCATATCAGTAAGTCCAATTTCCTTTTCTTCAAATTAGCATATTCCATAGGGTTTCAAGAATTACACAAGGTAATGAGTTGAATTATTGGATAACTTCAATCGTTAAAAAAGTGGTAACAATTGTGAAAATTGTAAATAATCTATCTTGAGATTAAATAAGCAATTGAATAGAACAACCAGCATTTTGCCCATGAATTATTTGCAGTATGTTATTTGACACCTTCTTTCTGCTTTCTACAACTTTACATGGTTTATGTAGGCCTTGATGTTTTATCAGGACGTAATACTCTTAGCAATTTTTGGCATTAGCTCACTCATAGAGTTTGAGCACTCTGGTATTCATAACAATGTGCGGCGTGATTGGATGGGTCAGTGGCTTACACGATTCATTGATTCACTTCATTTGTGGATTGCATTTAGCTCTGTGCTGCACTGTCCGGAGTTGGACCTATAATACACACCTATAACCTTTTTTAATCCTAAAAATGATACACAAATACATTGGTGTACATTTAAACACAATTTGACATGATTTCACAAACTTACCCCTGTACAAATTTACGCCCTTATTTTGACAAAGTTTTCCCCCCACATTTCCCAGAGGTTTTTGAACCAAAATTTGATTCAGCACCCCTCAATTCAAACTAGTTAATATAAAAACATCTTAAAACCACCATTCCCCCATAACTCTACTATTTCAGGGGGAAAAGGAGATAACATTTAATTCATTTTCAAGAAATTTGCACATAGTAGATCACGCGTAGAAAGATTTTGATATTTTAGACAATTTTATTTTAGCAAAATTATGTACTTCTTGTTAGGGGTGGCGTCACCTTTGTATACGCTATGAGATCTGCCCGCGAGCCTACTCCTCTGCCCGACTCGGTGCAAGATATTGTCTAAGTTAAAGAAATTTTTTTTTAATATTTCCAGAAAGAAGCGCCCCCCCCAATTTTCCGCGAACCCCGTTTTTTACGTAGTGGAATGCTTAACCAATGTATTATATCACATCACTGAGTGAATAAGCCAAACGCCGTCTTTATGTAATAATATTTGAATTTAGTAGTTCGTGTCGTGCACGCCAGAAAGTCAGCATGGTTTTCTATAGGGAACGGTAATTACTCTAACAGTCATTCAAAAACTAGGTTTGCGGTTTCTTTTTTGCACCTGTTTTGTCCAATATACCTTCAAAACGTTCTCTGTGGTGTCTACAACCGATCCATGAAATTTTTAGAGAAATTCGTATCCTAAAAATACTCCCTTCACTTTTAATCAATTTGAGCCATCTTCCTAAAAGGCCGACTCACCCCCCCCCCCCCCCCCCCCCCACAAAAAAAAACCCCCCCCCCCAAAAAAACCAAAAACAAAAAACCAGATTCCCGTCCCGGGCGGGCAATGTACATAATGCTTGTCCATACACTTATCAATGCGTGTGAAAATACCTATTAGCTCAAAAATCGAAATCCTTCATATAGAAATCACAACTGTTGTCATAAAATTTCGGATCCGGAATTTGTTGTTAAACAGTTCATCCTATGGCACTGTATACTACCCATAAATATTTACTGCATTGAAAACGAAAAATCTAAATACAAATACCCAAAAAAGTTATTTCAAAATCTTTTTGAGTCAGCCTTTATGTTACTACTTCTCTTACCAGTACAAACTTTTCAATTTTCCATTAATAACATAACGAACTTTAAGCAAACTTTGTGGGACGGCCACAGTACGTTCTGTATCAGTATTTGTGGGTCCAATTTGTGGGAACACATTCTAATCAGTGCTTATGGGCCAGAAGAGCCTATTAAGCATCCTCTTTGTGTTTTGTTTTGATGGCTTCTTTGAATTTTTACGCAAGAATTTTCTATACGACAGACATTATGATTGGGGGGCCGCGGTCCCCTGTTCGTAAGGTGTGTTTGTTCAAACATAGCACTTTCACATTGTATCATTAACACGTAGGCTATTACTATCATAAGTTACAACTAGAATTTCGCGGTTCTCTTCTCGCTTTTACACAAGCTCGCTTATAATTCAAAGATAAAGCTGTGGGCCGCCCCATACCTTTGACCCTTGCACGTGACCTTTTGACCTATCAGCATATGAGGGATCGCATGGTGGACCTATGCAAAAGTTTTATGGTTCCAATTGAACTTCAAGTTTCATTTTAGATCAAGTTTACATTTTAAAGCCCATTTTTCAACTTGACCTCACAGACTCCCCCCCCTTTGACCTTTCACAACATTAAATTTGACCTCATCATCATATGAGGGATCGCATTGTGCCCCTATGACAGAAGTTTTGGTTCAATTGAAGTTAAACTTTTCATTGAGGTCAATATTAAAAAAAACAAACTAACAATTTGTGCACCCACAAATACACACACACATCCACACACCCATCCCCCCACCTCCACACGCACAACGGATTGCTAAGTGGTCCTGCCAGCAATTATCCCCAGTCCCTAAGCACTAAAAATAGGCATATTGTGCACTTTTTCCTAACAGCATGAACTTGGTATGCTTATACTCTTGAGGCCCCCGAACATTTCTGACTCGGTGCCAAAAATGTAGCGCCCCCTATTTGGCTCTACAGCGCCCATCTATAGTTTTTACCCAATTATGAAATATTTTACTTTCAGAGCTTAAAAACAAAATTTTAAAATTGGCCCCCCCCCCCAAGTTAACGCCCCCCCCCCCATAATTCCACTATTTGTGGACCAAATAAGGTACAGTAAGATTTAAAATGATGCTATGTATAGAGCGATTTGATTTAGGGTTAAAATCAACATGGGCTGACCATCTTATTTTCAAAATGGCCGCCATTTCTGAAATCTATACTTAAGCTAATTTAAGTTAAGAATGTAAAAAAACACTAATTTTAAAGACAATCCAACATTTGGTACTTGCTGAGGATCAGAAAACGCATTTATGGCATTGCAGTTTTTAACAGATCGTCAAGAAATCCGAATTTCAGAATGGCATCTGATTTCAAACTGGCCGCTAATGAACTATTATTTCCGATTTTTTACACCCATTAATGAAATGTACCTCTTTAAGGGTTGGTGATCAAATTTCACCGCTTTGGTCAAACAAAGTCCTGTACTAGATTTTAAATTCACTCTTATTTGATCAGTAAATTTTTTTAGATCAAAGTCAATTTGCTGCCATCTAGATTTCCAATGGCCACCACTGATTATCCATGTTTGGCCTTACTTCACCTTATGATGAATTCATATTGAAATGCTAACGAACCTGTTTTTCGAAATGGAACGGTATAGAGAACACACATACTTGGTACTGTTAAACGATCGTTGTGTTGGAAAATTCAGCAACTGAATATTATGTTGATGTTTCTATCTTATTATTATTTCAATGAGAGCTAACAAATCCATCAGAATAGAAGATATGAGCCATGTGTATTGATATGCAAGTTACATTCTTTATTTGGACTACCAAGACAAAGATACACTTTTGTTAGAATGATTGGTTCAAACTTTGGTCTGATGAGTAAATTCTTCTATGTTTGAGTGTCTCTTAGGGTGCAACATAATGGGACAAATAACATTGCACACAGGTTTGGCATGTCCTTACAATCACTGCTTTGCTATTTAAGTAATTTGTGAATAACACAAGGGTGTTTATGTTAGATTTTGTGCATTATCCTGACAACATTCGGAATAGTCTGGAATCTGCCAAGCAAATCGCACTTTTAATTCTTAGTGAACATCTTGCTAAAAGTTTGGAAGGAAGAATTAAATAAGGCGGTGAAACGATCATGGTCCATTCATTAAAAACAAATTTTTTTCTTTCAAATTTGGGTCCAATCGTCCAAGCCATTTTGATAGCAAAAGCATAAATATGATATAAAGATTGGACGATCAAGAGCCCAAATTAATTGGGTCGAGCTATGAGTTGGCAAGAATATTGGGTGAGATAAGTCGAGTCCCCAAATTTTAAAAACTCATCGCGAGACCAATTAAATAATTGGCGTAAATCGTCCGATTTTATCTTACATGTTTTGAATCCGATAGTTTCACACACTTAGACTCCTCAAGACTTGATAATGTACTAACTGGCCATAGGAGACTGTGTATAATAAAGTGGTCGACAACATTGGGGATGTTTTTGTTCATATAAGTCAAGTGAAACATTTACTGGGCTTTAAATTTCCGGGGTATAATGAGAAATATGAACTTCTTCTGATATACCAAATCTCAATTTTGATGTAGTAAATGGGGCGAGGTTGTCCATTGGGTACCCACTTTAATGTTTTGTCACTTATAATCGAAATAGGAAATAAAAAAGATACGGGTAATGATTGTTTTTTGGTGTCAAGCTTTAAGCTTTTGCCAATCCCTTAAACCGCCCCTTCCCTACCAATACAATGTTTAGTATTGTTAGGCGCACACTGTAACACATTTTTCAGGTTTCACTCTTGTTCCGTATACGGTAAGAAAATGCTTACTGTATTTTGCGAAAGGAAACGACACAGACCTCCCATTGGATTACACGCTTTATTCCGTCAATCCATGGGAGTTCTGTTTCGTTTCGCAAATACAGAAGTCCGTAAGAAAAGTGTGCCAACACTTTTGTCAAGATTGTAAGCCAATATCCACAGAATGGCAATGCATATCTTTTTAGAAACGTCCATAAACTGATCTTTTTGTTTTAAAAAAAAAAATCAGCTTAAAGTTTCAGCTAACGTTTGCACAATGGACGTTTGACCTTAGGCTTGGTCTTTTTAGTACCGGGCTCCAATACCTAACTTTTGTTGTTTAGCCAGATAAGTCAATGAT
The DNA here is from genome assembly GCA_023653785.1 of Ophioderma brevispina. Taxonomy (NCBI): domain Eukaryota; kingdom Metazoa; phylum Echinodermata; class Ophiuroidea; order Amphilepidida; family Ophiodermatidae; genus Ophioderma; species Ophioderma brevispina. The sequence goes on along the minus strand of JAMKCH010013695.1, from coordinate 42,230 downwards.
TCTGAATTGGGTGTTGTATGGTAATTGGGCCCCAAGTTTGGTTTTGTTAGAAATGTACCTCTTTGAATCTGAAAGCAGAATCATGGCTATATACCAATTTTCTACCTTATGCACGAGGCCCAATCGTTAGGCCAATGTATCAAAATTTGTACAATTAAAAAAAAAATGCTATTGAGACGTTTTGGTAAAACTTTTGCAAAAGGCAACCATTTATATACCCACAATCAAACAAGAAAAGGTTGCCATTTATACCCTGTACAAATGGCTAAAATGAGGGCATGTTTGGTGAGACAACTCATAAGCATCGTAGCTAACTAATCCCTTCAGACTGCAGGCTTTCTCCCATGGAGCCTTATTGAAAGTCCTGCATATCTCTTGTGGGTTACTTGTGCTATCATTTTTATCCATCCAGTCCTACTTGGGTCCTATTAATTGGACTGGAAGCTAGGCATAACCAACTACATAATGAACCCAATCTCTAGATGGCAAAGCTTGAGTGAGCGGTACGAAGTAGTTGCTCAAGAGCACGGATGCAAATCCAGAATATCTGGACTTTAATGCACTCTACTTTTGCCCATCACCAAACACGCGCCAAAGATAACTGACTCAGGACACTAAGATACTTAGTAGTTGCTTGGTATAGCATACTAACTAAGCTTCCTACAAAGGGGGTCATTTTGATTCTTACATAGAAATAGGTTTCGTCAGTAAACTAAAATCAAATGTGGTTCAGCGGTAGATATATTACAAAAGGTCAATGGCAAAGCCATTTTCCAGTCGCATCATGATATTCAAGATTGCTGCTAATTGAGGCTACTACATGTCGCGTGTTCTTTTCTAAACTCTTTACGCATTGTCAATGTGGGACCGTCCTTAGTGTTTTTTTTTTTTTTTTTTTTTTCATCATTCATAAGAGGAGTAATGCTTAATGTGGATATTTATTGGATATTAAAGTGGCATCCATTTTGGAAATCTATGGTGTCGGTAATATTGATATCAAATTGACCTAAATCAATGGCCAGATACATTGCAGCACTGTACTGTACCTATTCGTCAAACAATAGCTGACAAAATGATCATTTAAAACCCTTCAAAAGGTATGCTTCATCATTTGGCTTAAATTCCATATAGTTCATTGGTGGCCATTTTGAATCAAAAACCGCTCATGCTTGGACATTCATGGTACTGCATCTGTTCTGCTGCAAATAATCCATCAGTGTGCTTTCCCTACTCCTCAGCATTACTGGGCGGGCTGGTTGGGTGTGTTGTCCTCAGAAATTAGCATTTTTTAAATCATTCTTTACTCAAGTTAAGGCTTAAATGTGGCTTTCATTGGCGGCATTTTGAAATCTAAGATGGCAGCCATATTTGGGGAAAAAAAAAATATATACGTAAATGAATAGTTTTATATATTATATGCCATCATTTTTAAACCTTATTGGACTTTATTTGGTCAAAATTTGTAGTTATGTGGCATATAAGCTCTTGAAAGGATATTTAATAAGTGGGTAAAACTATAGATGGGCGCTGTAGCCAATAGGGGGCGCTACATATTTGGCACTCGATCAGAAATTGTTCAGAGTCAATATGTTAGGTCATGCCAAGTTTCAGGCTTTTAGGAAAAAGTGCAACAATAATTGTGCTTAGGGACTGGCTATCCAGGGTAAACAGGCTATCAACTTTGTGTTTAGAAACTATTATGTTAATTTTTCGGAGACCCCAAAAAATTCGTTGGTGGTTGCCTTCCACTTTTAGCCTATAATGCGGGGAGACTGTGACACCAACCGACGTATAGAACACAACTCGATAAGTCAGGCACTACATCCCGTTACCCATCTCAGCACAATAAAATTCAAAGGATTCTGGAATGGGTCACGGATGTCAATCGGGAAATAATGAGCATTGTTGTTGCTTATTGGACCGCAGCAGTGCCGTTTTTTTTTATCGATTTTTTAGCTTATTCACGCATGCAAAATTCAGTTGGTGTGATGATTTCTTCTTGAAATATTCATTGTTTGACTCGCCAAGTTGTAAGTTACACCATGAAACATAGCTGATTCCAAAATAAACTGTGGTCTTACACCATATATATCCGACTTTTATTAACTGGGACAATTTGTCACTTTTTCACTCAACATTTTCTTTGGTAATCTCTATCTCTGGATTTAATACAGTTTTTTAAAATTTTGTTTTACACAACAACTGCTAAAGTCCATGTTAGTCAATGTAAAGGATGATTCTGTGTGGCTCAAAATGGCAACCAGGAATTGTTAAGTGTCTCAGCACAATAGGCATAACCTCTCCCTCAATAGTCCCAAATTACGACCACGTTTTCCTAGAAAGCCGGCTATCCCTCTTCACACCGAAGCAATAGTTGAGTTGAAATCATTCGTGAATGTTTTAATTATTTTTTTTCTGAATGTAATATTTTTTTACTGGCCTTGTATAATCTATTTGACCTTGCACTGAACATGGATACCTTGATAGTGTGGTTTCTGATCCCTGCTAGCATGCTGTAAACACATGGATTCACACCAGAATAACTGAGAAAACAGGTAAGTCCAGCCCCCACTGCAGATGAGGTGTTTTTTTTTGGTGACCCTCGCCTAAGTATACCCTAAAAACTGAGAGAAAAGGCGAGATCTGGGTTGCAAATCATGGTTGCTATCAATATTAAGTATAAAATCTGTAGGAATATCAAAAAAAGATTGTCATTGATATGTTATTTTAATCCGACAAACCAATTTTAACCGTATTCTTACAGGGAACACCTGACTGAAAAAGTGCTGTGACCTCCAGGATCAACCGTGCATGCTTGTCTTCGCGGTCCAGTAGCTCGAAAATTTTGGGGATAATTACCCTAATTTCACGATTGATTGGGTAGGAGATATGATGATCTTCAAGCAGAATGTTAGCTTTAAGGTCTGAGATGTTCCATTGAGGAGAAAATGACGTTTTCATCTCGCCCATTTTGTACAGGAACGAATGGGACCAGTATTTAGTGGAGTGAAACCACATATCATAGTCTACATCATCTATCCCAGCTGTCATCTGGAAGAGCCAACTCTTTCACAAACATCTGTTAGATTCTGTAGACACCTATAGAGGAAGTCTTTAATTATTCCACTTCCAAAGATAGGTGATCTCTCACTGCCCCCAAAATTACAGAGGAATCACACTCTCACCTCTAGCCTCAAAGATTTACAACTCAATGCTCCAGAACAGAATCGCTTCTCATATTGATCCCATCCTGCACCGGAACCAAAATGGATTTCGTAAGGGCAGATCAACACTTCTTCAGATTCTGGCCCTCAGAACAATCATAGAAGAGCTGAGGATCTACAAGCGAAAGGTATCAATCATCTTTGTTGACTTCTCCAAAGCCTTCGACAGTGTCAACATGAAAATCAAGTTGAATATCCTTTTGAACTATGGTGCCCAAATGAGATTGATGCTATGACTGGTAAAGTCGTCGGCATAAATGCAAGGTGCACCATAAGTTGGTAGAGAGTCCGCTTGAAGCCGATGGTTAGAGTGGCTTGTAGACATTGTGACATGAACAGCCTGCAATTTTTGGTAGGTGCCCATTCCAGGGTGGAAGTCCCTGCAGGGTGAGGTTGGCAATTGAAGAGTGTAGTAAAAGATGTTCCTTGGGGCACAAAATATTCTATAAAAAATTGAAACATTGGGTAAAAAATGGTAATTTTTCTGAAACATTACTTCATGTAAATATTCATATATTTTGTATTACATCATCTGACCTCTGCCTTTAATATTTAGCCAAAGTTTATAAAATGTGTATGTTGAGTAAGATGAGCGTTTTGGAAATTTGAAACCCTATTTCCTTAGAACTATTTTTGTGCACATAGGCAATTCGTTTTACTAGCTCTTCAATTTTTGTTTTTGTTTTCATTGGGCTGAGTTACTAGCTAAGGTGGCAATCCCGTGGGTAGCGCCCTTGGTGTGTGCAGCTAGGGAGTAGCCGCAATGTTTCAGAATGGAACTGTTGGTAGCTTGTGTCTCTTGGAGGAGAACGCAGTGACTTTAATGCGTATGTATGATGTGTTCGATGATGTTTATCTTTGCCTAGTGAGACCTTCCACTTTAGTTTGGAGCACTGAGTGCCATCTGGACTTGACATTCTGGTGAGGCCTGCCCTAATAAGGGCACTGTGCCAGACTGACATCAGATGGTGTCCTCTGACGGGGCATGATTAAAATACATTGATGATAAAAAAGGCAACAGTGAATTAACCAAGACTACAGTGAATTAGAAAAGACAACAAGTTTTAGCGTAGGTAGCCTCATTGAGTTTTGATTATCATCGCTGAAAATATCAGTTCCCAGTACCGGGGTTCACGCACGAGGAGGTTTGATAATCTTTAATCCCCTTGCAAAGCCATTGCACTATATACGATAACAAGCTTCGTGCAAAGAAAGGATGGCCCAACTCAGGAGTTCCAGGAATCCTCCAGGGAGACAACCCTTAAAGCCCCCACGTAATCTCTTTGTGATTGTGGTTGACTACATCCTTAGACAACAGGCGGATTGGCCAATACTCAAGAGGTTTCCCCGATTAAACTTATCAATTTTTTCTGGCTCGCTGCGCTCTCTGGTTTAAACCCATTTTTCCCCCCCAGTTGGTTCGAAATTCGAAGAGCGGGAAGGGGTACAGACCTAGTCGAGATTCGGCAACCCTCACATACTCATTATTCCCTTTCTCCTTCCCTTTCCTTCTCTCCCTCTTTCCCTTCCTTCTCTCCTTTCCTCTTTTTCCCATCTTTCCACTTTCCTTCCCTCTATATCTTATTTTCCTTCTCTTTCCCCTTCCTTCCTTTTCTCCTTTTTTCCCTGTCCCCATTCTTCTTTACTGCGTTGTTCTGCCCCAACCCCCACCTGGTTACGCCACTGTTGGACAAAGTCTTGACCCCATCCAAGACAAAGGTCTCACCATTAAGCGGAAGCGCTTCAAGGCGCCATCAAAACCAGTGTCTCACTGATATGATTCTGCAGATGATATTGCCCATGACCAGAGATCAATGGAGATGTTGCGTAGGTTGGTCTAATTCTCAATGCAAAGAAGACTGAAAAATAACTATGCCTCGAGACGAGAACATATGGTTCTAATGATGGGCACACAACTCAGGAGGTCAGCTTGGGTCTATGTTGCTGAAAGCAGGAAGGATTTCCTGACATGCAACAGGGACAAGCCTGGAATTCATGAAACAAGCTTCATAAATCTGGCATCAAATATAGCAAAGTCAACATAGCTAGCATTCTTTAGAGTTTGTGTTGTGTGAAAGAATTTTTCTATATGGAGCCGAAACCTGGACCATGAAGAGAAAGAACTTCACGATCGCCTTGATCGCACATATACCAGGCTTCTCATGTGGCGTTGGTGATCCTAGGACAAAAACAACAAATTATGGAGACATTCCTCCCATATCTGGATACTGTCGATAAACGTAGAGTCAGCTTTGCTGGCCACTGTTGTCATGCTGAAGATCAAGTTGTTTCTGATGTACTATGTTGGAGACTACCGTGCCCAAATAGAGGATGCAGACTCTTAAAGGACATGGATTCCAGAAAGAAGCGCCCCATTTTTCTCGACAAGGTTTACATATTTGGACTGCTTACCAATTTATTAGATACACCTGAAGGAATAAGCCGAAACGCCGTTCTTAGGTAATAAGATGATTTAGTAGTTTCGTGTCACGACAGAAACGTCAAAGGCAGGGTTTCTTTGGTGAACGATTTACGAAGTAGGCAAGTTCAAAAACGTTTGCGCTTTTCTTTTGCCACAGTTTGTCCAATAACCGTCCAAACGTTCCGGTAGGGGAACGATTCTATAAAACTTGCAAATGGTAAACCATGAACTTATTATCAAACTCTTTTATTTATTGCTTTGTGCAATAGGACACATCGTTAAATTTGGCTTAGAGTTCAAGTAGGAATCTGATGGTATCATTTGATCGGCAGCGGATTGCCACGCAAGTTGGAGAATAACATTGTTCGTTTAGGAGACGGATGACTTCCTGTATACACAGGAGAGAAGTTGTATATGAGGGAAACTTGTTCCTCTGCTTCGATCTGAAAGTGTTGAGAGTTTGTTCGCGGGCTGTAAAAAGAGAGATTTTAAGATATAGTTCAGTGAGTACTTACACCATACAAAACTTGTGTGCGGCATAAACTTTAAACGAGAGCATCAACGAATGTTCAGAAAAAAAATAAAAAAAATAGTGTCACTTTAATTCGTAGAGGTGTTGTATGTTAACCACCATTTTAGTGGACGGAGGTGAACTTTTTTCGTTTTTAAGCAATTAGGGAAATGGTACTAAATACCAAAATCTTAAAACATGCAAGTCAGAAACTTGCAAGTACTTCATTAATAATAATCTTAATTAGAAAATTTTCAATTTGACGTATGTTGCATAACAGGGCCTTTGGGCTTACTAGTGACGGATGTTGAAACCTTGTCAAAGACGGATACTTGATTTCCACAAGGCTTTTTAAATTTGTGTCTAGTAAATATTCTAATCTTTAAATTTAAACGACACAAGCAAACTAGGTAATTTATTTAATTTATAATTATAGATATTAGTAGAAATTATATTCTATTTACAGTTCCAAGCGGTGAATCTCGGCAATCCACTAAAAATACGGCATTAGTAATAAAACAAATGAGCAGATTCGCGATGAAGGACCGTTTGTTTGACGGATTGTTCACAAAAACGCCGATTGAATTTTCCGAAGAAGGATCGATGATAAAATAACGCTTTCGATAGGGAAATTCAACATCCGTCACTATTTGAACAAAATGCGAAGTTTTGCGTATTTGTTGGTCTTAAGGATATGATGGTTAACTTTTCAAGTATTCAACCATTTTATGTCAAGTAAGATTCAAGAATTAGCTTAAATAAATGTTCAGGGGTGATTTCGTTTTTAATCAGATTGATGTTTTGAATAGTATGTGGGGATTGTATGAACCCTCTAGAGTTCGCGATTTTTCAAATGCGATTTTATCCGAAACAAAAATTCGTAATTGTTAACATCGTCACTATGTAATACACCGACGAATGACACTTAATATATTGAGTTAATTGTCAATTAATAAAATAACCTCTTGACAAAGGAAAGAAATTTGCCAAAATATTGAACAGCTTGGATGGCTTCTGGAGAATGGTCGACTCTGAATTCTTGGTGGATTCCAATCAACTGGTTTTTCTCGAGTGCCATTGACATTGCAACATTATTGGATAGTGATTCGAAAGAGTGCTAAAAAAAAAACAAACCAACACAAATGGAGAATGAATTAAGTATGTCGATGGCCCAAATCTGAAATTTCAATGTAGAATCTCTATTATCATAAACCGCAGTTACTATATTCAATTGGAACAAGACGAGTCCTTAAAAAAGGGACAATTTCTGCATGCACAATTTACGAAATGAAACAATAATAGAGTTTGCTCAACCATTTTATTGGAATGTGTACATTACATGTCCACAGCTACATGAAAACACAGCAATCCAGGTATACAATGAAATACTATGCCAGGCATCAATCATCATGAGCAACCTTAGATTTTATTGTGAAAAACAAGACATTCAGTTTCACTAATCAATATAACTTATTTAAAATGACTTTGTACTAAGCAAGTGCAATAAACACTTCACAAATCATCTGATATTGGTGTCTACCCGTTGCTTTTTAAAAAGTATTTCCCAACCCATAGAACAACCCAAACAGACTTATCCTTGGGAGCACTTTCCTTTTTTTAAAGGAATTTTATAATGGAACTTTTGCCACAAGCAAGACTAGGCAATTAGCCAGATACATATTGTGTCGTAATATCGCATAATTGCTGTACCAAAAGTTTTTGTGCCTGTTTTCATTTAGAATCTTCTAATATTGAATTCAAATATAAAAAAAGAAAAATTAAAAAAAACATACAAACAATGTAATTGTGCAGCAACATGTAGATTTATAACATGGGAAGTCTTATTTGGGTTATAAATAGCTACATGTATATAGAAGTCATTTACAGTGGAATATGTAAGAAAATGTGCAAACTGACCCAACCCATCAGAAAAACTGTTAGTCATACAAAGCTTGGTGAGGACTATGTATCATTTAGTGCAAGCAGGGAATGCCACCATCACCAGTGACCAGGCTGCAAAGAGAGAATTTATATCAATTACCACATGGCAGGGAAAGAGACTCTGAATCAACAGCAAATATCAGTAGCAGCTGAACAGTTGTCAACAATGAATGGGCTGCACACACAATTAAAGAACTGTGTACCACTGCATTGGGTTTTGGTCAATTAGAGTGAATCTTCTGCTGCGCAGAAGAAAAAAAACTGCAAGCTCCCCCTGGCCGGGAGCAAACTATGTGAGCTTATAAATAGTGTACAAATACAGTGAGTCAAAAGAATAGGACATATGATTGATTAGTGTTTATCAAAAAACTAATGGAGCTTGATATAAAAAATTTACATAATCGAAACCAGCATGTTCTTCCGCTCATAGAAGGAAAAAAAAAAGAATCACCACAATCAAGAAATAACATTATAGTCAAAAACACATGCTTTTATAAATCATATAACTGAGGCCTGATTTCCTTTCCATGTTGACTGAATATATGCATTTCCCCTCTGAGAATAAAAAAAAAAAAATAAAAAAAAAAAAAAAAAAACCCCCCCCCCAAAAAAAAACAAAAAAAAAAAAAAAAAAAAAAAAAAAATGGAATGCCCCAAAATACCTATTTTAGCACCCAAAAGAGGAAAATGGTCTTGAACAGTGACCCCAGGTACACACTGTCGCATTTACTCTCCCCAATTCCGTTTTGGCTCAGAGCCCACACGGCCGCACGCACATATCATGTTGTGGGACGGGCCTGGAAGCGGGAAGTCACCATTGGAAAAGAAAAATCAGGCTCAGTCTATGATTTATAAAACATAATGTGTTTTGACTAAATATTACACTGAGCTGATTAACTTTACACCAATGTTAACTGAAATTTATCCTCGAAGGATGCAGTCAAATGTTGAACCATCCAAACGCCCAGAGCACCAAAACACATGGAATCTAGATTCATAACAAGTCAGAAAGCAATAACTGCCTCGACCCGGGGAGTACACCAAGGGTGGAGTAATAGGATCTTAGGACTTTATGTGTTTTAAATGACCTGGCCAAGGTTTTTGGAGGAGAGCCAGCGCCGAGAATCCCGCAGAGAAAAACCAAGCTTACGGATGCGAGAGGAAGAGCTCTGAAAGGGACTGGAGTGCGACGTAGGCCTTGGACAAGAGGCCAGAAGCACCCTGCGGCAAAGGCAGAGAACCAGGCTTCACAACCTTGCAAACAACTGAGATCGAAGGGAACCAGAGAGCGCAAGGCGGACCGCGTAAAGCCGCGGGGCAAAGAAGCCTAACCCCCCCAAAAAACAGAGGAACGGGCCCCCTAGAGAGGGGGTCCGATCAGAAAAACCAAAGTGAACAACGGGGAGAGGCGGGGGCGATAAAGGTTGAGAGGCCCGGGGGCGATCAAAGGGTTGAGAGACTGAAGGGAGGCTAAAGGCCCCAGCCCAGACGAAAGGCTGAGAGATAAGTCCGACCCCGACCCGGGAGAAAGAAGAAAAACAAAAAAAAAAAAAAACAATAAAATCTACAAGGAGGAAGGAAATTCAGCCGGGAAGGGGACCCGAAAGAGTAATAAAGGCGCGGACTAGAGCGACGTTGCACCCAAAGAATAATTGGGGGCTTCGCCAAGAGACTCGCCGATGAAACTCAGATCCCAGAGGGAATAGCTTTCTGGTCAGGATCGGACACCTTACAGGAGTCTAATGGACACGAGCCAACGTCACGACGACGAACCAAACAACCTTAGCTGTGGGAGGCTGAGCTAGTCGACCGAAAAATACAGACAACGGACGATCGGAGACGGCTACAAAGCCTCAAAATAAGCGAATAGTCCCACTCGGCTGTCACAGCCAGGCGAGGGGGGACGATTCAGGCCTCGAATTGAGAGACAGAACAACCGCGGAAAGAACGAGGCAGGACCTCTGCAATACCGGGAACCGCGGCACCAGCACCGGCCAACCGCAAGAGCAAGTCCAAGGCTAGATTACTATAAATAGCACTCCCCAGATCGGGGCCAGAGTCAATCCCGGCCCGAAAGGTAGACACAGGGCGACACCACGAGAGTCTACCAGAGGAAAACCAGAGGTTAGCTCCGTGAGAACACGAGTCGAGCCCCGAAGGCGACCTGGGCCGAGAGCCCGCTAACTGCGCGGGAAGCCGAGGCAGAAGCATAACCAGTGGTGACTGTCAGGCGAGAGCAGGTGACAAAGTCGTAGAAGAAAAGAATGATCTCCGCGCACCTGAGGAACTTCTGTGGACCGAAGGACAAATCGATATCGAGGAGGCAAACATGTAGCCGCGTAGCTGCGTAGCCGAATACCGGCTACGGGCAAAGGATGCCACCAAGAATAGGTCCGCGGGCAGCACAGTGGCTTCGGGACATGATATCTCCCGAGGAGAGTGAAGAGAGCCACCAGAGAGGTGCTACCCGAAGGCGATATACCGACTAAGGCTCAACAAAGCCTCGAGAAGAGGGAGTAACCAACACGTCAACCAAACTCGAGACGTCATGGAAGAAGGCTCACAACAGGGAGGAAAACGCACCAGAGACTCCCACCGGGAGCGAGAGTCAAAACCGACTTTAAGTCCAGGTCACCGACTTCTGACGACTAGAAGAGAGGGGATAAAAATCCCCAGTCGAAGTGGGAAAAACCACCACTGTCCAGGGCGTCCCAGATGTAAAGGCAAGGAGCCAGAGCAAAACCGAAAGTGCCCAATTTCCTTTGCCCCCCCCACCAGGACCCCGAGGGTACCAAAGGGAAAAAATTACAGTCGCAAGGCACGGCGGGAACGACAAGACCATGCCAAAATGCCAAGAATGAGAAAGCCGCACAGATGAAGGCGAGTTCGGATACCCACGAGCAAGGGAAACCCCATCGAGGGATTCCAGCTAGGCAGCACGGTGGGGACAGAAGGCGTTGCAAAGAAAACCCGCAAGTGCAGAGACGAACAAAGGAGCCTGTAAACCGCTTGGGGGGGGAACCCCAAGACAGACCACGACGAATGGAGCACACCAAGGCCCGCCAGATCAACGGTCGGCCCGGACGAGCCCAACAGTAGGCCCGGAGGAGCCCCAACGCTAGGTCCGGACGAGCCCCAACGGTAGGACCGGACGAGCCCCAACGGTAGACCGGACGAGCCCCACCGGTGGACCAGACGAGCCCGAGGTAAGGCCCGGACGAGCCCCAACCCCAACGCTAGGCCCGGAGGAGCCCCAACGCCAGGCCCGGATGAGACCCCAACGCTAAGCCGTACGACAAGCCCCAACGAGGGGCACAGTCGAAGCCGATCATGAGCCCGAGTCCAAAGCCCCCGGCTAGTCAGCCTGGGAGATAAGGAATTGCGAGAACTGTCAAAAGGCAGCCCCATCTCCCGAACAAGCGGGAGAAGGGACCCACGGTCACGACACCGACCCAACAGTGGGCAGGGTCCAGGCAAAAAGTCGAAAGACCTCAACGGCTAGGCCCCAAGGGCGAGACGTAGGGCCCTGGGAGCAAAGGTAAAGTTAGGCAACAGAGCCCAAACACCAGCGCCCAGGACAAACAGACGCAATAAGGGGCGAGGGCATCCACCTGGGTGGGAGCCAAGCCCCAATGAAGGGACACGAGCACCAGCCGTCAAGACTGGAGGACCAAAGCCGAGACCGGCCAGAGCGGGCTAGGCCCAGAGGGCATCAGCCGGCATGTAGCCCGAGGTCTGTGCCCGCACGAAAGTGAGAGAAGGGCAAGGGAAAAAACAGCCAAGACGCGACGTTCAGGTTCCCCGTACGGAGGGTAAGCCAACGGGGAAGGGACATAAAGCGCCTACCCCAGGCCTAGGCCGGCCCAGTGAAGCCACCGGGAGGGGCTACGTTAGACCGGCACAGGCATAGGCCTCAAAAGCCCCCCGAAGAGGGCGGCCAGTGTTAAACACCAAAGGCAGCAGGGCATCAGCCCTAGGCAGAAGCCGGCTATAGGCCCGAAAGGGTCAGGCCAAACAGCATGGAAAGAACCAAGGCCAGCAACCACGAGGGGAGATTAAGGGTCTATCTACGTCGATAAGCGAAATGCTAGGCGATGAAATCCACAAGGCCTAGGCCAAGGCGAAGGTCAAAGGGACCAGGCCAAGGAAGTCGGGGGGCTAAAGACCCAAAGACCAGTATCAACAATGGCGGGATACAAGGTCTTGACCCCAAGGGGGAACAGAGAATAACGCGACGGCAACTGTCCCTAGGCCCGGCTAAAGAAGAGCTCGCTAGGCCAGATGATCCCCAGAAAAATCCATGCCAACGACGGCGGATAAACAGCCACCATGCAGCGTTCCCCTGCGGGGAGGAGACGCGGGCAAAGAGGATTGATGGTAGGTAACCAATCAACCCAAGGCAATCACCTCCGAGAGGTGAGACGCTATAAAAGGGAGTAGTACTCCATGCCCGAAGGTGGGGAGAACAGCCCCTAGGAGTCACGGAGCCACGAGCTATACACCCGCGAAGAGAGACTTATAGCGACACGGGCACGCAGCGCGCGCTGAAAGGGCATGCTGCAGCATGCACTGAGCCCCCCACAGAGGCAAGCCCAGGCGGCTGCCCACGGCGGCGCCGAGAACGGAAACACCCAGGCGGTTGTGCCGTAACGGCTGAAACGTAGGCGGGATACCTAGCGCTGTGGACGATCCGCACCAGGAACCGCACACGGACCCCCGCGTAAGCGGGGGACCAACCTGGCGAAGCGCCCGCACGCCCCCCACAGCCCGTGTGAAGCCTGGTTGAAGCATGTGCAGCACGAGCCAGATTGCACCGCGTGGCAAGACCGTTGAGCATAATCGACACCCGCGGCGCCCGTAACGGGGCTCCGTCAAGGAAACCGCCTCAAGGCTGGACGAATCAAGCCCCTAGACCGGTACCACGGCAGCCGGTCGCGAGTCCAGAGGACCCATAAATACGAGCGCCAGGGGTGTCGGTTACTGGCGATGGATCGGCCCGAGAAAACACGGGCGTCACCATAGCCAACACACTGCTACCGGACGGACTGCAGCCGCACAATCCCACAGGGAGAGAGCGGAGCAGACCACGCTAGCCTGCACCGATAAAGCAAAGAGCTAAAAATCAGGCGAGGGCCAGCGCCGGCAGCGGCTAGCCAGGCAAGCCCCCGAGGAAGCCAACCGACTAGCACCAATATGAAGCAAACGAGGCTGCCATACCGGCATGTCTGCAGCCGCAAAACCCCAGGGAAAAGTCAGAAAGACCCGCTGCTAGCATTGCAACGGAGAAACCCCTAGGATTAGACCAGGCGAGCCAGCGGCGGATAGCGAGGAAAGGAACAGGGCGAAACTCCTGAGAGAGAGACGCCCCCTACTAACCCGACATGAAGAAAGTAGCTGAAGTACCCCACCTCGGGTGCCCCAAGAGCAGCAGCGGCTGCTTGGAGGAACCCCGGACGGGAGCCCGACTACCGCCCCTCCCCTTTTCGGTAGGCGCAACACAAGAGACGTACCCATGTTCAATGACGGACCTTGAACGTTCGACAGCCGATACAGAAAGAGGAGCACCGACTGGTGCGGGAACACTGCCTGTGGTTGACACAAAGAGGACGGGATCCCACAAAAGAATGGGCGCGGGGCAGCGTGCGCAATTATGCGCCATGAAGGGGTGAGCGTGACTGCTAGATGGGGACAATGCGTACGCACCAAAAATACCGTAAAGAAAAATAACAAAGCGTGCCGTGGAGGGACTCCCCGGGACGCAACGTCGGGCTTACACTAAAAAAAAACCAAACGGTTTTTTAAAGAATTTTTCAAAAATAAAAGTTTTTTTCTGTTTTTTAATATTTTATTAAATATACCACAAGCATATAATAAAATCATAGACAAACCCGCCCAGATTTATTGAATAGTAGGCGTTGTACTAATAAAATAAACAAACAAAACTCACCCACATGTGCAAAGGGCATCCAGGCTCGCAACACGTGCGACAATGGCTTTGCCTTTCCTTTGTTACCTTTTTTCCCGCTACAAGATCATATGACCGCATCGGCGGCAAATAAAAAAAGGATACACAATAAAGCTCTCCGACGGGCGAGAAAATCTCCGTAAATTCCGACCAGAAAGAGCATATTATATCAATATATCCAATAAATAATCAGGATAGGTAGGTTATAGTAGTAGGAGATTCCGTTTGAGACGATACAGTCCAGTATCAAATATTCAGATAAATTTGGACTGCCAAACAGAGCCGCGATGCGTCCGTTGACGGCTAGACAAAACGGAACGGAGGAGAGAATGGCAAGCCGGGTGTTAACTGGGTACTGGTCGAAAACATTTCTCTTTTAGGGTGCTAAAATAGGTTATTTTGGGCATTCCATTCTCAGAAGGGAAAATGCATATATTCAATCAACATGGGTAAAAGGAAATCAGATCCGTTGTACCAGATGTATGACTCTGTTCTGCCGATAACGAACCTGGATACGTGACTGTGGAAATGAACAAGTAGGTATTGAAATGTAAATGAGATTAAAACCTGCGGAGTTTCAAAAAAACAGATTTAAGCAGGGTCTGCACAAAATCATAATGAATAAAATAACAACTCTTAAGGTATTTTTCAAAACTAACTTGGCAACTTGGTGGAAAGGTATATGGTACAGGCCCTCCATAGCCACGATTTACACAAATTATGCTAATTAGAAACTTAAATATGGACCAACATTTCTCCAATGAGGTTCAGAGACAGTTTGCCTTGCAGTTCCCTCAAGCAAACCGTACACCTTTGCAACAGGTTAGTAGAGCAATGGTCGGGAAATTCCATGACTCCGGATCCATCAGGAACTGACAACATGAAGCACGAGGAAGAAGAAGAAGGACTGCCAGGTCCCAAGACAACATTGATCGAGTGAGACAAGCTTTGAGAATGACCCCAAGAATAAATACAGTTCTGTGGACCAGTGGAGAAAAATGGGTTACCTTTTGGTGCAGAACATCAACAATGGTTAGAAATTGCATGGATTCGCTAGTTATTTTTTTCTAATGAGGGAAGAACGAACATGCTTTGTTTCGAATTATGTAAGTTTTTTTATTCAAGCTCAATTAATGATTTTGATAAAAACAAATCAATCACGTCTTATTCTTTTTGAACGCACACTGTAGTGATGGACACATTGGATGTGTCACCATTGACGATGATGACACATTGGATGTGGGTAATGCAACCTTACCCACACACCATGTTTCATCAAATTTGGAAGGGGATTGGTAGAAGTCCACCTTGATAGTAATAATGAGCCACCACAGAGAATATGCAAAAGAGCTCAATAATGATGACAGAGTGCACATGTATGACTGTCATCAAACCAAAGGTGGTATAGAAGTCGCGCGGACCGGCTGCGAGTTGACTCACACAGAGACTTGCGCAAAATTGATACAGCGAGATAGTAGAGTAGATATGTGCCTGAATTGTGCACTTGGTGTTAAAAGCATGAAAATTGGCACACACACTTTGGGCATGTTCTAAGAAGAATTTATAGGGCTTGCCTAAGGGGCATCGCAGAGTTTCGTGTTGTCAACAAAAATGGCGGCCGGCAAATTTTAAAATGGCTGCCATTTCTGGTATTTTAGCTCTTTTGATGGAGCTAAAATGGTTTTGTTTATTGGTTTTGGGCTACCAATAACATGATTTTGTAAAGCCTCTTAGAATCAATGCAACTAAACTAAAAAATTATTTTATGGGTAACTATTCTGAACAGAAATGGTGGACATTTTCCAAAATGGCGTTTTTTTCCAAAAAATGGCTTTGCCAATTCCCTTATAATTATTTCAAGGGATGAATTATTGCATATTTGGTTCTTACCAAATCATATTTTTATCAGCAGCAATGCAAAAATAAAAACATAAAATAGGGAATCCATACCGTTTGTTTGATTTTAATTAATGCAGAACATTTATGTTTAACAGCAATGCCAAATACAACCTTGTAAATAGGCAATCAAACAGGGGCCCAGACATTTAAAAATAGTCACCATGGCTTGTTTTATTTGCTCTGCAGACTGAATAAACTCAAAACATATTTTAAGAAGGCTTCTTTTGTTAGTTTGTTTGATAAACAAACGATTTGTAACATTTCCAAAAATGGGAGGAGGCTTTTATGTTATGGTAAAGTCTAATGCTAAAAACATACATCACAATTTAAACAAGTACAGGTTATACCCGTGAAAAGGTTGCCACACACATGACAACAATAAGGCAGCCATTATTCTCTTTACAAGTGTTTGACATAATTCCTATTGCACTTGGTGTGATACGATCTTATCCATTATTATTATTAATTATGTGTAATTAGGTTTATTTGCGGGAAATGTATTTGCGATAATCCCAACAGCATTAAATATTTGTTGTAAACCAGCAATGAGGTGATATGTAGTATACGCTGATTTTTCTGTACCGTACCAAAGAGTAATAATATTTCTTCACTAAGGGAGAGTTCCCAAATCAGCTAACTTCAGGTGCATGCACACTTTTTGTGTAATCAATCATGGCGACCCAGGGTTGCCAAAGTCATCAGCGTCACGTGTCAATGTGGAAACTCAATTTTAAGATGGACAATCAGAGACAATCTTCTAATTTTTGCGGTAAAAGTCTACAGCAATCAAGATTATTAGCAAGAAAAGCATGAATATCAGGCTAACTTAATAAAATTTGAATATTCCTTCATGTTCTATCTGTATTGCTGGTTATAACAAAATATTCATAAAAGTAGTTGTATAGTTAATATAATAATAATAATATAATACAATTCAATAGATAAACTTACTGTTGTAAAAAAAATATGATATACTCAATTACCAAAGATTAGAATTAACTTAAGAGGAAGAATTTATTTAGTAGACATTTCCCGCATAATACTGTGACCAATAGATACAGGCTGTCCCCAAAAAAATGTTAACACTATAGAAAAGGCATTGTGAAACAAGAAAAGCATGAATTGGTCGGGGTCTTTGGTAGTTTTTCAAGCCCCAAAATAAAAGAGCTTCATGTGGCCATTTGTTGCATTTCAATCCGATACTTAGAACAAAAAGCTATTGCTTATAGTTATGAGAATGGCAAAAATCAGCCTTGGTATTTCTAGCATTGAGCACTTGAAACGCATGACGCAACTGGAATACACTTGACTTTAATAGCACACCTCTTGAATCTTAAAAGAAAAAAATAGCCGTTGTGTTTTATTAAAGAAAGACGTAAGTTTCCTATCACTATGTAGTTTATTACCAGCTCTCCATCGTTGGATCTATCACAACGTCTCTTCTAAGAAGAGAAATGTTGGTTTGAGTTATTGACAATCTGGGCAGTTATGGGTATGTTTGGCCTGCTACTGTTGTCTTTGTTTCCCATTCTGTCTTATCAATCCATGTAGGTATACTTATCAGAGGTTTCTCTTTCTTTTTGTTTGTTTGCATGTTTTTTTGTTGGTTAGTCTGTCTACAAATCATATATTTTCTTGAGAATCCGCAAGGAGTGTTGCGTCTGCATTGTTTTGGTTAATTTAATTGGTTTGGTTTTTTAGTTCTGGTAATTTTTGAGCGATTGATGTCTGATAAAGAAATTGAACTGACTGATATTTTTTGAAAAACACGAAGTATTGCTGTTATAAAGAAATGTTCAACTTTATTGACAATAATTACAGTTCAAAAGGGGTTGTCAATATTCTTTAGTAGGTTCAAAAGTCAATCAATAACTCGGATCAATAACTAAATTTGAGTATGTTACAAAATATGTTTCCCGCAATCGTTTACAAATGTTGTAAACAAATGCAAATCGGACCAATCCGAATTTGCACTCTTCTTTTGGACGAGCAGATAATCTTGTTTGTTCTTACATATCCGCCAAATTGAAAAATGAAATAAAGGGAAAATAGTGCTATTATTTGCTTTAAGAGCATACCAAACAAAGACCCATGCATACTTTAATTTTGTACAAAATCCCTGTGTCCCAAGTTTACCATTTTTTGGGACAGCCTGTAGAAGAGAAAGACAGTTTGTTGCTTCCATACTAAGAACACATGGATACATCATCATCGGAATCATCAGTTTAGGATCTGTGTGTATGTACCCCACAGTGACATTGGTTAATCTTGAACTTTCCTGGATTCAGATGCCTCAACCCTACTTAATCTGGTGGAAACAACTATCCTAGACAACCGGAGTTGAAAAAGGAAAGATAGATAGAAAGACAAAGAAAAAAGTTCACAATATCAGTATTAATAGTGAGCTCTTTTTAATTGGAAGCCAATGTAGATGGTAGATATGTTATGTTCTTGACAACGGATTTTAAGGACAAAACGAGCAGTTTTATTTTGAACTCACTGAACCTTGGTCACTTCTCTTCTGGGAGATTGAAATTGACGGTATACATGCTGACGTGCCATCGGCACATGGAGATCATTGTTGCTGAGATAAGTCTACAACTGATTTACTAATCTTTCAATCACCTTTCCAGTAATGATATCAGGGTTATAATTTGATGGTGGTGATGATGGAGGATGGTGGTGTCGAGCTGGATTTCTTCAGCTGCTGGGTTCACAAATGACATGCATGCTTGAGAGCCTTGAGAATATATCGATCCCGCCAGGGAACAGTTGTTTAACTGGTAACAGATTATCGAGACATAGTTTTAAGAGACTGGCAGTAGTAGTATCAGTAGACTGTTATACGTAGCATCTTGATCTTGTTGTGGACAAATTCTGCAAAATCTGTTAGCAAGATCTTTTGGACATTCATGGGTACGTAGTGAATATTTCACTCTAGAAGTTAAATTGCTGACTACATGAAAAGGGTCACGTTGGTTACATGTAGTAATCTCCCGAGTAATCTGGTTGTATGATACTCCGTCTTGGCTTTAGCAAGAAGAAAATTGTATTCAAAAATTCAAAACCTGATCCTTGTAAGCTTCCATGCATACTGTGAGCCCAGTCTGTGAAACTCTGCGCTCCAGCGAGGTGTTCCTTCTTCTCAATCTCAAAGGCATCTGATACCAAGGAGCATGCGTATGGAGAACTAGAGTTTGACTGACGAGTGGAGCATGTTCATCAAGGGTATTAGATAAGGTGTTGTAATATTCATTAACAAGAGAATTGCAGTTGAATCCTAAAGGTAAACGGAAACACAGAAGTGCACATCTTTATATTAGAGCAGATCTTTTGATGTTGGAAATTATTCAAGTCTACATACAGGCTGCACTGAAGAGCTGCCTTTCAAGTATTTTTCTGTCATCTGCAGCCCTCCTTGCAACAACAACTTGGACGTTTTGGCAGACTTTTCTAATTCTGCAAGGTTATCCAGAAGATTTCCCAATACCCTTTTCCTTTCTAGTCCATCCTCATTCACTTGACATGGAAGCTCAGGAGATGCAATGATCATTTGAGCCCAACAGTACCGAATTCATAGGTGACTCTCTTGATTATGTTCAGTGAGTGCTGCCTTCATTGGAGGAAAGGCCAGATTATACATCAAGACCACAAAGCTCTAGTTTATTTTATTTTTTGTACAGCAATGGACATAGTAAACTTCTGCTAAATGCCATATTCTGACATGTAGCTTAAGACTGGTTGTAGCCAGAACGTTGCCCTCAAGTGGATCAACAGCGTTCACATTCAGTTTCAAAACTGCCTTTTAATTTTTAATGAAGTCTGGGCAACCACTTGGTATGGTTGCTCTGGTTGAGTTTTATTGTGGGTATTACAAATACCTCTTCATTCAACATTTTAAAGAAAGAGTAAGGATGATGAACCATTATCTACAACATCCAGTGGAGCTCGTTTGTACGTCGTCTTCTCTTAATCGTGTCCAACAAAAAACTGTTTTTTTGGCGTTCTCAAATATGATCCAGCAAGAGATGAGTACAACGTATGGCTGCTTAACTGAATTCCGCAAGGTCCTTGTTTGTGTAGTGTTGCTCAAGCAGTGGCAGACCAAGAGATTCCATTTTCTGTGGAGCTGTTCTACAAACCACAGGTAGTGTCCTAGTCTGCTTCCAGATAGCTCTACATTTGACAAGGAAACCTAGATCGGCCAATTTGGGTATCAATCTGTGAGGCATCGCCATTCAGCCCATGAGGAGTCAGGCCTCCAGGTGGGAGATGCTCACCCGGTTTCATTACCGATAGATGTTAATTGGTTGATGGGGCAAGTCTTTCTTTCCAACAAGGCGACTCTCTGAGAGGTGGGACTTTGCTTAAGAAACTCTTTTTGGATTTAAGGCAGTTGGCAACAGGTATTTGTCCAGACATAGGGTGCTTCACATTAGATCCTGGGGCAGCTACGCCCTTGCCTGTCGCTACGCTACGGACGGATATTTGGTGGGAATTCCTGCTAGGATGTATAAGTTTTCCGGTGGTGTTGGACGGAGGCATCCGATGATTAAGCCGGCCGGAGGCATTTAAACGCTGAAGCAAGCTTATTGCCATGGGTTGATCTTCCCATACCAGGGCAGGCATACTCTGCACAGGGAGCACAGGGCAAGGGCAGTCGATCTTAGGGTATTGTGGGCGAGCACCCCATCTTGTGCCAGTGAGTTTGTTCAAGGAGGTATTGCGTGAACATACTTTACTCTTTCTTCTTGATGTGGGTCTTATAAGAGAGAGTGCGGTCAAGGTAACTTAGACAGGGTTATCACAGTGGCTCCAGGGTATTCCAGACCAGGTACTTTAAGTGACGTTTGGCTTCACGGTGGTAGATGGTGTCAAGAGGAAAACAATTTATATCAGAATACTAATAGTGTCTTTTTAATTAAAACCTATCTTAGGCACAGCCTGTGTGAAGACTTTGTGATCTTATAACCAAAGTTACAGTAAACAGACTATAAAAGATATAATGGCGGCCCTCTTGAAAAGGCCACCACTGTTGTCATGCAACCGATTTGAATGCTCAAATAAAAACTTTGATGTTGAAAAAAGACGTTATACATATTTATTTCATGCAAATATGTAAAAATAGCTGTTAATGGCGGCCATTTTGGAAAATGGCCGTCATTACTGCCATGGGATAAAAACTGCAATGGCCATTTGATCGAAAAGTATTTTTTTTAAAAACATCCAAGTGCATCAAATGCCATGCTTGAAATGCCTAAACGCACTAGATTTATCAAAACTCAATCTCATTCACTCTGAGGATAAATAGACAAGAAATGGCAGCCCATTTTGCAAAAATGGCGCCATTTTAATCAGAGGACAAATCTGCGATGCCCCTATCGCTAAAAGTCTTTCTTATGGACAGACCCTAGATAGTGCCAAATTTCATGCTTTATCACCAAGTGCACAATTCCACCAAATATTGCAATATCTACTCTACTTTGTCAACTATGCCCCGTCTAAAACTATAGGGGTAAAAATATATGACAAATGGTCATTTTAAACTGACCCTTAAACAACGAGTTCAAAAGATAGCCCATGTTTTAAGTGTGAAAAAAAAGGTTAGGAGGTAGTGGACGAGTCCCCAAGAAGATGGAGAAAGGGAAGTCAGGAATATGCGGCTTTCTTACAACTAAATCCTAATTTGCATCTAAATAGAAAAACCTAACCCCAACTCTCATATACACTTAAAAATCAGATAGCCAGCGGGGAACTCACGAAAATAATTTGATCAAGTGTGAACATTGAGTAACAGGTGATCCGTTTGTGATCCATATAGTTTTAAGGGAAAACGTAAACGAAAGGCAGAGGGGGAGCGCCATCGTGGGGAATTAACTGAAATTTAGAGAGCACATAGAGTAATACTTAAGGTGTTGTATCCGAAAGATTTCTCATATCAGGGCTAAAAAAAAATGAAGCACTGATTTCAGTCTGCAAAAAGGCAAAGTTTCCATCAATAGTATCCCCATCTGAACAGGATTAAGATTACAAAGATTGTGCAATTTCTAATTTAGTATTGGAGCAAATACAAAAAATTTGGCCTATTTTTATAATTGACATATAAGCAAAATCAAAATTACCTTGTTTAACTCTTAAGGCATTTAGGAGCCAAATAAAAGGTTAAGGGGAAATCTATTGAGTGTATGATCTACATGAAATCACTACATGGATTCCTTGAAATTTCGCGTTGCACCTTTAGTTATGGTGGATATGATACCTAGACCCAATCGTCATTTTGAGATGCTTTAGCTCTAAGTATCATAATCAATATGAATAAGGTCGCAAGCTAGTACTGAGAAAAGATGTGTTTAACACACGGCCATTGACACCCTCGAAACCCCATCCCCCGCTGCCACCACCCCCTCCCCCCTAACCCCTTAACCTAAATCCATGGCCATTGTGTGAGGTTCCCTACCCCGAAATCTCCTATCACTTGTGAGGGTTTGTATTAGTATAATTGACATGGCTTAGATAGAATATTGTCTTACACAACTGTTTCGTTGACTTGATATCTTAATCATCTTTCAAACATGAAGTCTAAAGCCAAACTCCCTTATTGGGTCCCATTGTCGAAAACAAACACGTGCTATATTAACCTTTATTACTGAACTCGGGCGCTTCATAGCTTTATTCCAATTTTATTATATGATATTCTTGTGCCCTAAATTCACATCTCACTCTGATGAATGCTAAGTAATATATATAAATCATAGGAATAAATTATGACAAATTTTACCAAGAGCGATGGATTTGCAAATGAGGGTATGCCTTTTGAATTTCATGAATATTGACTTCAAAGTGCAAGATGTCGCAGTTGAAATACTTTCCGTCTTTACATTAGAGCAGAATTTTGCTTTAATAATAAGGGTTTATAAAATGTGCAACATTTTTAGTTGTTATGTGAAAGATTCACTTTAAAAACATTGTTTAGAAACATGATACGAAGTAGTATTTAGGTAATAATCATGTCAATCCTTAAAGGTGCAACGAGAGATTTTTGAGACACCCAAATATTGTGTCATAATAGTAATTTCATATAGACTAGACACTCAGTAGACTTCTTACCTTGATATTTGTGTACAGAAATGTCTTAAAAGAGAGAAAAAAAGTCAATTTTGATTTGCTTTGATTTCAATATAAAACATAGGCTGAATTTCCTATTTGCTCCTATACGAAATTAGAAATGTCAAAATGTTTGTACCAAAGAAAAATTTCTTAGCTTCATCCTTTCAGATGGGGTTATTTTTTATGGAAGCTTTACATCAGGGCAAAAATCAGTGATTTTGATTTTTTTAGGGACACCTGATATGTGAAATCTCTTGTTGCCCCTTTAAATACTTGGCGGACCAATCACCCACCAGCAAATAATTTAATATGTTTCGATATGTTTTATTATTCTAGATATTTCGTGTCTAAATCCCATCTCTCTTCTCACAAGCTAAGTATTTTATTGCCCCTATAGAAAAATGGCACAATCCAAGTGACTTTAGTTAAGTCAAGCTTCACTGTAAAAACATTAGTTACAAACATGGAGCAAGAAGTGTTGACGTAATAAAGACGCCAAATATCTAACACTTGGCGTCAAATGCCTAAACACCTACCGCCAAATGACTGAATATGTTTCGATTGTAAACAATGATGTTTAATTTTACAGTTATTACAGTGAAATGATTGGCAGAGTCCATTGAGAACAATCATATAGGTCCACGTCAAATGTGGTTTTTAGTAGATGTTATAAATAAAATTAAAATCATCGTGAGGAGATAAAGATTTCGACTTGACTCATTAGCAACGTCAATTATGTGCTTCTTACCACCAACGCAGACGAATTTCTGTACCTGATTGAAAATGAAATAGTACTAGCATATAATTATAAAGTAAACTCAAATTACATAATAGAGCATGTCATTGCTACATGCTATTTATATGTGCCATAATCACTCTAAAACGTGTTTTTTAGTAATTTGACAACTCTCTTGTTTCCCTTATCTATGTTCAAGGCTAAACAC
This sequence comes from Ophioderma brevispina, assembly GCA_023653785.1. Taxonomy (NCBI): domain Eukaryota; kingdom Metazoa; phylum Echinodermata; class Ophiuroidea; order Amphilepidida; family Ophiodermatidae; genus Ophioderma; species Ophioderma brevispina. The sequence continues at coordinate 18,217 of JAMKCH010013695.1, read as the reverse complement.
ACATATCTAAATACTAAACGCTATCCATCAATGAGCTTGTATGTTTAGTTTTAAACATGGTGACTAAATTAGAGTAAGAATGTGAAGAATTTTGTATCTTTTCCTCATCATACAATAAATGAAAAGAAACTTATATTTTTCATATTATGTCATCTTTGTTTCGTAATTTTGCTAAAAATCACGCTAATACGGTATTTATAAATATTCAAATTATTAAGAAGCATGTTTGCTTGAATCCATGTACATAATAAAAAGGTACCGGCAATTTTTCTTAGTACATTATATATTTTGGCTAATGTAATAATATGTTTAAAAGGAACAAACCAGAACACATCAAGTCTTTCCTTTCTTAACTGACCCCTTGTTACACCGTGTTATGTAATAATTTCGTGTAATGTAATAACCGACGCGTAATGTAATAAATTTTGACTTGTTTTGTAATAAAACGCGTAATGTAATAAAAATTGACGCGTAATGTAATAAAAAAAAATTGACGCGTAATGTAATAAAAATGTTCGTGTAATGTAATAAAAAAAAATTGACGCGTAATGTAATAAAAATTAACGTGTATGTAATAACATGGCATTTTGGTATACAGGGTGTCCAGAATGATTAGTACCCAGAAAATCTAGAATATATTAATTTTTAAAAATAATATAATGGATGATATGGGGATTTTTGCTGCAACTTAGGCATACTTTAAAATTTCAAAAGTTATTTTAGATCATAAAAATCGGGCAATCCAAAGTGTAGAAACAATCCAAAGTGGTCAGAGTTGTGATTTCGGTCGCATTACGACAAATGCTAAAATAGTGTCAAGGAACTGTTAAAAGGAAACAAACAAATATTAAGTTTTTTTCTCTCTTGCTTTCAACTATTTTGTTCCTCTTCTTAGCAACTGTAAAAGCCGTAAGTTTAAAACAACAAACAAAATATATGAACAATTATACCATGCATACAAAGGGTTGGTCATGGTTTGTTACACATGAAACCATGCTTATCTTGGATTTTGGAGGGAGTTCTGAATAGCTAATGATGTTGTTCTGGTAGGCTATTGCAGGCAAATTCATTGATTACCTTGGTAGAGATCGAGGACCTAACAAAACGTCCGCCACTTTATGTGCATCAGAGTCTTTATTGCAAAAAGCTACGGGAGACAAAAGTTACTTATAAGAAGTTAAGAGACGATTGCTGCGAGATTCCCCAGAGAGCGCCGAGTCCCTTCTTAATGTGCCATTGCTTACTTTTACTCCGATGTTTGTGCCAAGGTATTTTTCATTGTCGCCTCGGATCATCCTTTTTTTCACTTTGCCAAAAGTTTCGAAAATCACCATGTCTGCAAATGGTACGTATCATCGGTTGCAAAGCCCGATTCAAAGATCATAAAATTCCTTCCGCAGGTGAAATTATGCCATCTAATAAATACCAGATAACCCAATATCATCAATGGTTTTCATGGCCAAAAAAATAATAATTTTGGCTATTTTTGGGTACGAATCATTCCTGGGACACCGTATAATAGTTTGACTTAGCATGGGGGGCGGGGCCTAGGACTCCTGAAATGTTTGCGACTTTGGGGGTGTGTGTGTTGGTGTGTGGTGTATTTGTGTGTGTTTGTGGTGTGCGAGGGAGAGAGGAGAAGAGGGGTCCTGCTTGTGGTGGAGGGGGTGTGTTGTGTGTTCGCGTGTGTTCCCCCCCCGTCCGGTTCTTGCGCGCGCCTGTGCGTGCGTCCGTCGGTTCGTCCGTTTTTCCGTTCGTCCGTTATTGCTCGATTTTATTCTTGACCTTAATCTTGGCGGATGTCTTCGGCTCTGTATAACTTAGGTCCATTTTCCTTACAACCTTTGATTTTTAGAATTTTTAACTAAGGGGATGGCTGTTTCTGGGTGACCTCCCCCCCCCCCCCCCCACCCCATTTGCAAAGTTTGGTTACGCCACTGGTGTTGGTATTACGAATATGCAACAAAGTCGCCTAGTCCGAGTATTGATAAAAAGGGCCACCAGTCCAGAATTGAAAGGCCAACTGTACCCGTGTGCAAAAGGTCTGCAAAGCGGACCTACTATAATTTTCGGAATCGAGGACCGATTTAATTTCGGGATATAGCGGACTATTAAGGTCGGATAAAAATTGCGAGTCATTAATAAAATATTATGCATTACGAGCCAATTTTATTACATTACCCGTTTTATTACACACGGACAGAAATTATACATTTACGCGTCGATTATAATTACACGAAAATAACATTACACAAATATTTCCGCTAAACAAAAAGTGACGGTGATGTAACAAAGTAACGCGTAGTAATGTAATAAAGTTGCCGTGTTGTGTAATAAAACAGGTATTGTTTTAATAAAAACTTGCCGCATATGCATAAAACTATTATTATAGACATTATGCGGCAATTTTATTAAATACACAGTTTTTTACATTACACGGCAGAAATTTTTTCGGCAATTATGGCGGTAATTTCCTTGTTTTGATATGGCCTTACCAACAGGTTCAACTTACGTTACGGTACCGTTACGAAGATATGGTGTTGTAAATGTCATGGGGTTAGACTAGCAGATTTCATGGTTCCAATGCACCCCCCTTACAATAATTTTGTTTTGTTCTAACCTGATTTTTTAGGACTTGTACATCTTCTTAAGAATTTTGATGTCACCAAAATCAAATGTTGGGCCAATTGGACCGTTGGGAGGCCATCTTGGATCTAAAGAGATCAGTCATATAAAGTGGTTCGATTTAAATGAAAGGTATTTCAAATGATTCGTCTCATCATAAGGAATCAGAGATGTTTACCGAGATGTGGGTGAAAATATGAAATGTACCATGGAGAACCATAAAATTCTCAAATATGTACCATATAGCGCTTTGAACCCTTTGGCAAATTCAAATTATTGTTGTTGTTTATACCGTCAAAATTATCAGGTTTCTGGAAATTAGGAGCAAATCATTGTTTTCGAAATGCATCAACACGTTTCACCAGCCTGCTTTGAAATCGTTTTGATATTTAAAATCTATTCTAGATGGACCAATTTACATTTTAGCACAAGCATTATCATTTTGTATTGTGTTGTATTTTTGTGGGGCAGTAGCTATGACATGTGCTTGCCATAGGTTTATATAGTAAAGGCGTACAGTTGTGCAATGATGAAATTGCTTCTTTTCAGAACATAAAGGGTTAATTATTTTTTTGCTGATATATAATTTTATTTCATGCATATTACTGTACATAAGCAGAACAATATTTCTGGCAGCAGGGTTGTTAATTTATATATTTAAAAACATACTCTCATTGGTGCCGGGAGGGGGTAGGGACCCAAACTAATTATCTAATTTTAGTAATTTTTATGAAAAGAAGCGCATTAGTAAGTTAGACGGTTACCAAAAAACCGGTTCAAAAATCTTTGAACGAGTGAGAAATCATCTAAAAACAAATTCTGGGTAGCATAGAACGCCAGGCACTTCGGTGTTGTGACAAATACACCTCGAGTGTTTAAAGACCATGCCAGGAAGAAGTCACAGCTCTCCCACCCTTGACGTCGGGTATACAACTTCCTAAGTTGTTCTTTAAAAAGAGCGCTCTTATACCTACACCAAGTAGGAGGCGATGCTAGGCCAGGAAAAATGTGGAGAATAACCCCAGACCAATAATCTTTCAGACGGACACCAAAGACTGAAGCACACGATATCATGTCAGCCACGTTTTATTCAATACGATGCCCGTTACCCTAGGTCTACCTGAAGGGAGGGGGGTCTCCTGTTTATCTTCTTTACTGAACATCCACTTCCTATAAATTACGGCCCACAGAATAGCTTAGATTTTTTTCTTTCCACTGGCTATAAAAATAAGTACAACATCCCAATATGACGTCACTTCATTCAGTTCAGTTATTTTATTATTTTCTACTCACATATACATATTTAATGAAAATACTATCAGATGATAATAACAGAGAGTGAAGGAGTCCAGGTAAGTTTATAAGCCCTGTCACTCTGTACCCCCACTTGACCAAATTGATTGCAGTTGGACAAGTCAGCATGTTGAGAGTCAGGATGGATATTGCGGAGCGGACATAACAGCTGTCCACATCCGGCATTCAAGTTGACAGAACCAATAATACATGCTTGTATTACATATTCTTTACATGAAAGAACATAATTCAACACAGAATTAAAAGGCTATTAAAGACTGAAAATTGAATGAACACTGAAAACAAGTATGATAACTTGCATGATAAAGGCTTTGTATGCTTTCCGCAATTGCTTTACTGAACACAGAAGAATTTTATGCCTGTCATTTATACCATTCCATAGCTAGTACTGCAAATTTTAAATAGACCTTTTTCAGAAAAACTTTCTTAAAACAGGGAAGTCTAATTTATTTGCAGTTTGTATTAATATTGTGATTTTTTTTATATACATTTTCACAAAGTAATCAAATAACATCTGGCACCATGTATTTTCATATTTTTGTACATAAGTGGCAAGTCCAAATTCTACTATCTTTAAATTTAAATACATTATATTTTGAGCAGCAAAGGATTAGTACTGCATTTAAAACCATACTTATGATACGTAAAGCCCTTTTTGGATTTTATATGTTATTGATATAGGTTGGATGGCAGTGCCCCAAGCTAAATACCGAATAGTAGATATGGCCCATAATTAGAGAGCATATAATGGGTACAGCATTGGTGGGTAAGGAGTTTTTTTAAATTTGTTTTATATACCAACACTTCCTTGAGCATGTTTTTATTACACTGTCCAATATGCTCCTTCCACTGTATGTTTGAATCAATTTTGAGACCTAAAAATTTGTAGAAGTCACTCTTTCAAGTGCTGTACTCTCTGCAGTGCCAGATACTGATTCAAGATGTAAACAATTCTGGTCGGCACTCGTATTTTTTTGACTACCAAGTCAACGTGGTTTTTGTTTTTTTGGCTTTACAGATATTTTTTTACCCTTAACACTTAACTTGCATAAGGGGGGGGTGGGGGGTTCCTAGGGACCGATTTTTTGTTTTTCAGCGGCGGGAATTTTTTACGCTGCAAATATTTGGTTTATAATTTTTGTATTTGTCTAACCTTGTTTTGCGCTTGCATTGGTGCAAAAAAAATCCAACCCTCGCGGCGTTTTTGGCGTTAATTAGCCATTGGTCCCTAGGAGCCCCCCCTTAATGCACTAACGGAAGTACCCATGACAAAATAAAAAATCTTATAGAGTTACTGTTGCTCTGATTTTCATATGCATACACCTAGTGACTAAACACAGTAAATAAATACTTAAAAAATATCTTTTGGAAAGTAGTAGGACCGATGGGAGCCATAAATTTTTATAATACATCATGTAGCGGTTTTACTGTAGGAACCTATGGGTAAATTATACAAAGTAACTTAAAATATAAAATGGCATGAGAAACATTTTGTTGGGCTTAATATGGTAAATATAGTTTCATCTTCCCAATTAAAGCAATCAGCACATAGTCTAGGTGAAACAATGCCGTAAATGCAGAAACAAATTGGTGTCTTTTTCGCACATTTTTGACGCAAATTAAAATCATGTTTTGCCCCTAATTTTCTTAACCTGACAACTTTCCTCCATTTTTATTTCTTTATTGTTGATGTCTTTGAAGCCTTCTAATATGTGGTGGATTTCATTTAAAAAAACCTTTAGGAAGAAAATGGTTATTATATTAGGAGGGGCTCCCATGGGGTCCCTTAGGAACCCCCCGTTATGCATAACCGGAAGTGCAAACCCCTATGCAGTTAAGTGTTAAACCAACAATTTATATATGCTCAAGCTCATGGTTAAGGACATCCTCAAAGCGTTAAATTGGTTGTCTGAGAACAACCAGGTTTGTGTTCATCAAGCCAAAAGAGATATGGACATCAAAGATTTAGTATTTAGTGACAAGGATGAATATCATTGACACTATAATACAATAGTAATGGACCCAAGTTGATCCTTGTGGGACACCGCATATAACCCAGACATCACGCATATATTGGCCCCAACAAGGGTTTCCACATCGGTAATCTTGGCATCAGCATCACGTGGCTAACGTATATTGGGCCACTATTGGTTTTCCATTGGCAATGTGATATCGGCTTCATATCGGCATCCTTTAAATGGTCTAATATTGGCGCATCATATTGGCAATCGACCAACAGCCAATATAGAGCCAATTATTGGGATAACGTTGGCCCAATATTGGCTTAAGGCTAATTGTTTGCCTAAAAATAGCAGGGTGAGAAAACAATTAAAACATACAGAAATACGCTAAAATCTCTCAAGGACGATTGTTTTGATCAGAACACAATATTTCAAAAATATTATACTATATAATACCAATTTCAATAAAAAAATAAACTATTTGACAAGCTCAAATTATTTAATTAATTTATTTAAATAAAGCAGGTTGAAAATATATTTATTTTGCCAATAAAAAATATTGATATATTCACAATATTGGTTCAATATCTATTACCAAGAATTGGCCCAATATTGTGCCAATATTGGCCCGGGCCCAATATTGGTCCAATTTTGGGCCGATGAGCAAATAATATTGGACCGATAACTGTAGCCAATACTGGTCCGATATTGAGTATATATTGGGCCTATATTGGTCCAATATCTCTATGTTATCTGGGAATGTTCCTCTCCTCTGAGGATATGCCTTTAACATTCACAAATTGTTTCCTATTACTAAGATAATCCTTGAACCAATTATTAGTTATCCCTCTAAAGCCATAATGATTTAATTTTGCAAGAAGAATTGTATGGTCAATTGTATCGAAGGCTTTCGATAGATCAAGAAAACACCAGCAGTATATTTGTCACTGTTAACAGCATCTGATATTTTGTTGATCAAATCAACGACTGCCATATACGTGCTGTGGTTTTTCCTAAAACCATATTGACGCTTCAATATTTTATTGCGATCGAGATATGAAACACATCTATTAAATACAAGCCGCTCTAGAATTTTTGAGAAAATAGGTAACACGGAAACAGGACGATAATTTGAGAATACATCACTATGATGGCACGAGTTGAGGAGAGTATGAAAATACTGGATATAGTGTGGAAAATTGATATTTCGCATTTTACTGACTCAGAAACATTATTATAGCACTTAAACGATCTGAGTACATACCACTAGTCATTTCCCATCAAGTTCAGAAAAAAACCTGTATGAAAATCAGATATTCCTAACTTTGTTGGTGACAAATTAAATTTTCCCCTTTACTGTGTGTCTATGGAAATTGACAGTGTTGCTGACACGAACTTACGTCATTTTGACGTAATGTTAGGCATGTTGGTACACATTTTCGAAAGAGGATGACCATAGCTATCCATTGGTACCAAAATCAAGTGCCTGTCATATTCCTGTATCGTACAAGGCATGTTGATATTTCTCTCCCGAAAGGGGGGAGGTTGCCATCCCCCTCTATCCATCACTTTGGGATCATCCTGTACCTTATCTATATATACCCCGGTGGATGTTAGTTTTTGCATGATAAAGGAGCGTAAAATGCCAATTGACAATATAATATGGTACCAGAAAAGGGGGTTTTAGCAAGGCGGAAAGTGTATAAGTAAAGTGAGAGGGGTCCATGTGGACCCGGCATTTTGTTTTTCGTGGGCTAAAATCTTTTAACCAAAATTTTATTCAATTGCCTAAATATCAGTTGGGCATATTTTGGTGAAAAAAAATCCACCATGGCGTTTTTATGCTAATAAGCATAAATAAGCACTATGTGTCACTATTCACAACTTGTTTTCCCCTTAAATTTTTAAAAATTTGTATTTCAGCAATGTAAATGTATTTATGTTGTCCTATTATGAGCCATTTTTTCCATTTTTCGGCGGGGGAAATTTGTGCGCGTTATAAATGGCCGTCCGTTTTTGGACGGACATTTTGAATCGGTACAATCGAATTTATTTTTTTTTTCAGTTATGTTGTATGGTTGTGTTTATGTACCCCACCAATGACCAAAGTTTTGAAGAAAAAAATCCACCTGCAAAGAATTTTCAGAGGGGGTCGAAGGGTACACATAACCCCACTTCCCACCCCATACACCAACGGGAGTGCACAAGACATATACACTAAAGTGTTAACATAGTTCAATAAAACCAGAGTACCTACCGGGGTGCGGTGGAATAAAGTTTTCCGGAAAGTGCCTGATCAGGGTGTTTTCGTGCGCACGTGAGTACACCCCTGGATACGCCGGTGGGTGAATAGAAATTTTAATTTCCTTGCAAATTATGTGCAATTCGAAAGTATATTGTCATGTTATTACATAACGCGTTAATTTTTATTACATTACGCGTCCATTTTTTATTACATTACATGAAAATTTTTATTACATTACGCGTCAATGTTTTTTATTACATTACGCGTCAATTTTTATTACATTACGCGTTTTATTACATAACACGTCAAAATTTATTACATTACGCGTCGGTTATTACATTACACGATATTTATTACATAACACGGTGTAACACTCCTCAACCCTGTCCGAATCAGAAAGGAAGCCTGAAATATTGAAAGTTTTGGCTATCAACTGTCTTCAGGCCGATAACGTTCTTACAAACGAAATCGACCATTTTCGTCCACCCCGCCACGAAAGAATTTCGTTAAATGGACTTCGAACTATTGGACACGGAACTATTGCTTAGTTCATATAGAATTAGGCCCTTAACATTAATAAGAAGGTCATTGACCAGTATGAATGGTTTACAGACAAATTTATACAAACACTTATAGCGATATCAATAGCACTCTTCCACAAGTCACTAAATCAAATATATCAGTGTATGAATTATTATATTTATTCTTTATTTAACGGCATACCGCTTTTTTAACCCTCGTCTTACAAAGCCTTTTTTTGTAACACGGTTTACCAGGGGGGGGGGTGGTTACCACCCCCCTCGAGAATTCGTTATAAAGCACCCGATGCTTTGAATATGAATTTGATAGCAGTGGATAGCTACGGTCCTCCTCTTTCCATTGATACCAAAATAAGTACCAACATACCTAGTATGGCGTCACAATGAAGTCATCAAGTCCGCGAGTCGGCAAAATTGGCATTTTCCACAGAAAATAGGCGAAAATCCGTAGGAATATCGGATTTTCATGCGCTTTTCAGCTCTAAACGATGTCAATTGGCTAGTTCCACATAAACATGGAGTTTTAGAGCAATGACTTGTGCGCTATGTGCATATTATTTTCAAAAAATGCACCATTCAAATATCCTTGGGTGGCAAACCACCCCCTACCTTCAACTTTGACGGCATACCCAACCCCGGTGAACAGTGGAGTAACCAGACCTTTGCAAAATGGGGGGTGAAGTGGGTGCCAAGGCTTTTTTTTTTTTGAGGGGGGCAAATTTGGGTCCTTCCCATAGACACTGTACAAAAAGTCAGTTAAGTTGGTGGGGGGCCTGAAGGGGGGGTGCGAGGGTTCGGTTTGGGGGGGGGGGGGCTTGCGCCCCTGCCCCCCCCCCCCCACTGGTTACGCCACTGCCGGTGAAGGTGCTACCTTCACATTTTTGGCGCTAAAATTACCGAAAGGATGAGAGAACGATTACCTAGACGCTTTTTACGAAAGTTTTTGGCAATTTTAGCGCTCCGGAGCGAAGTTTCTCGGGGGGGGGGCCTCCTTGGTAGCGAGGGTTAATTGATAGGGATATGAATAAAACAACAAGCTGAATTAATGTTGACATTTTTTCTATCCTAGACGTACGACAAAACGTGCATTAAAATGACACACATGGTCTTTTTTCCAAGCGTAAAGGGCCTACCGTTCCCGCTGCTGCGTTTTCTCATCTCATAAATAGGCTTCGTTCTATTGCCACGTACGCATTATGATGACCCTGGTTAAAATGTTGTGACTCATACGTGGCTATTGAAGGACACAGGCTGTATTGTCCCCATGTGGTTCTTTGAACCGAATTTTCAACGGCTTTCAACCAAATGCAAGCACAGTAGATTTTGTAACGTAACCTTCATTTCTTTTGTTGGCAATCACCGTTACTGCTGTGACAAGTGTGGATTAGTTCATAATATAATGCCGTCTTCAGATTTCCACATGATTAGGGTTTGTGACGATGAAATCATAACAAAAATTTGTCACGTTGATTAAAAAATCCTAATTTGCATTATTTATTCAAAATACACACTTGAAACACATTTAATCACAATTAAGTGTGTGTTTAGATAACACAATCACTGCCCTTCCAAATAAAAAAAAATAACAACGATACAATTATTCATATTGAAATTTTACACTGCGTTAGTTCTCCAGATAGACAGGATGTATTATTTGTTAATCTTTCCCTGGAGATAGCCGCGCACATCGTGTAAAAAAACCCCATTGCTCCATTGACCGGATTCAACCGGCGACCCTTCATATTACATGCACGCCGCTCTTACCGACTAAGCTATCAAGGAAGGGTTGGTAAAAAGAGAACGATAGATATCATCTATGTTAGTCTAAGTTGTCCTTCGCTTTCCTAGTGATATCATCTGAACTGTATATTAATACATATCGATTTATATTTTGTTTTTAAAATTTTAACTACTTAGTTCCTCTCCAGGTAGACAAGGATGTATTATTATTAATCTTCCCTGGGATGGCCAGCGCACGATAGTGGTTTTGAAAAAAAAACCAGGTTCGCTTAGCCGGAATTCGAACAAGGGCGATCTCTTATTAACAATGCTTCGACGCTCTTACCGACTAAGTTATCAAGCCAGGGTTAGTGGAGGCGATAGATATCATCCATAGGTGTTATGTTCGAAGTTGTCCTTCGCGTTTCCTCGCGGATAGCATCTGAACTGTATTAAAGGTCCATGGCCCGATGCCATAGCCTCGTCCCCAGGAAGCCCCAGATTTTATCGGAAGTGATCAACATTTTGGTATCCAAAGAAGCTACTATTTTTTTTCTCATTTACCCTGTGAACGTCTTAGAAGCCATTTGATGTTGGTTTGGAAGTTATGAGCGAAATGTCCCCCCTTTTTGGTCGACCATATTAATGTTACCGTATCTTGGGGCTTACAAATCACGTTTTTAGAATATAGCTCTCGCATCAAAACGGATTGGACATATCGGCGCGAAAAACTTTACAGATGGGAATTTGATGAAGGCCACTCTATCAAGATGAAAACTTCATATCCTTAAATCGGCGGTCCAATCCCCCTTTAAACCTAATACGATTTATATTTGTTTTGACAACTACGTAGTTTTTCCAGTAGACACGGATAATATTATTTAGTAATCTTTCCCTGGAGATGGCCCACGCACTATGGTTTGAAAAAAACATGTGCGTTTTGCCAGATTTCGAACCGGCGAACCTTCGTATTAACCTGCACGACGCTCTTCCGACTGAGCTATCAATGAAGGGTTAACAGAGGAGCGATAGATAACATATATAGGTGTTAGTTCCGAAAGTTGTCGCTTCTCTTTCCCCTACGGATAGCATCCTGACTGGAAATTAACATATATTAAACCCTCCAGGGATAAAAAAATAAAGGGGCTGGATCGCGCGTTACTGAGGAGTTCTCTCCGTTCGGAAATGAAAACGTCTAAAACGTGAGCAAACTTTTTTTGGACTTTGAAAAAAGCATAATGATGAGTCTGGACACAAGTGCTTTTATTACCCTTGTTTGCCAATGTACGAAAAACTAAATGTCAGACATTAACACATAGACGTTATTACAACACATATTTTACAATAATGAAATAAGTTTGTTCCCTAATGAATAAAATGCAACAACAGGACGCCGTCCATAAAATAAATAAATTCAACGTCGCACGTAAACATTCCTTTGAAACAGCGTACTCATTAACAATACATAAAGTGCTTCAAACAGTGAATGGTAATTATCCGATCATATTCCCTGTCTGATTTGAAAACGTTTATGATCTTGAAATCATGCATACATTAAAAATACGTGCATATTCAAAGAGTGCTTCCCCCCTCTTGAATAAAAACGTTTGATAAAAAACTGGTTTAATTTGTGAGTTAATATCACCATCGCAGGTATGGGGAATTGCCACTTCGTCTAATATCAATTCGTCTAATATCCAGATAGTCTAATTCCATTTTTGTCTAAATCACATAGTCTATACCCACATACTCTAATTTCACTTTGTCTATTACCCTGTAGACTAAATACCATTTCGTCTAATTCACCACAATCAGCTATACCATTCGTATAATGCCCAGTTGGTAAAATCACTACGTTGTCTACAGACCATTTCGCTAATGCCATTTCGTCTACTGCCCCTTTGGTCTACACCATAAAAGATTGGTCCTAAACCATTCGTCTAATAATGCCATTCGTCTACAGCCCAGTTGTCTAACACCAGATTGTCTAAAACCATTTCGTCCTAATGTCATTTCGTCTACTGACCACTTGGTCTAATCACCAGATTGTCTAAAACCATTTTGACTAATGCCAGTTCATCTAATGCCCATTTCGTCTACTCCTCATTTTGTCTATGCATGTATCAACAGAGGCAAACCTATTACAATATAAATAAAACACGAAATGACATGTTTGCACATTGGTATTCCGAATTTTCAGGACGCTGTTATATGTTTACCTGCTTTTCTTAACATTGCCCATTCACACTTTCAAACATAATTGTGATATGTTAATGAAGTTTGACCTTTCATAATTTGTAATGCTTGTCAAAATTCTGTTTGTTAACACAGAACTTGGTTTGCCAATGTTGTCATGGTTAAAATGCTTTTGGTGTTGATGCATTTCTTTTTCTTTTCTTCGTCTAATTCTATCTAATAAATACATTAACCCAGCATTCGAGATCTGACTGGCATATGTTTGGCCAAAATGATTAGAACTAATATTGAAAGGACTTTTTTCTTGAAAAGCTTTTTCTAAGCTAAAAATATAAAGAAATACAAACTTATTACAACAAATTCTTCAATCTGAAAGCCTATCCATGTCATTTCATTTTTATTCAGTGCTCAAACAAAATCAAAATTGCACAGAATAGACATATAATGGTAAAATACAGTAAGATCATCATATTGCACCTAAATTAAATTAAAAAAAGAGAACATGAGGAGATTTCCAGAAAGAAGAAGCGCCCCAAATTTTTCTCGAACTAGGTTTTTTTACATAGTTGGGTGCTTACCTACAGGTATTGCAGATCACACCTGAAGTGAATAAGCCAATACGACGTTCTTTAATGTATAAAGATGATGATTTAGTAGTTTCTTCTGGTCTGTCGTGCACGACAGAAAGTCAAGCATGGTTTTCTATGGGGAACGATTACGATAGCATGCCATTTCAAACAAAGTTTGCGGTTTTCTTTTGCACTGTTGTTGGCCAATAAACCTTCCAACGTTCTCGGTAGTTGTCAACAATCCGATCCAGTGAAATTTGAGAGAAATTCATATCCTAAAATAATCTTCCTCTTCACTTTAAAATAACCTAACTGTCTACAGTCACCACAGCTTGGGATATTAATAATAAACCAGGAGTTACCAAGGATAGCCAAAAAAGCCTTTAAAAAGCTTGAATTTCTTATGAACCATTTTTGAGGATCAATTCTTTGAGGGTTCCATATAGAGCCGCCAGGGGGGGAAATGCTAAGTCACATTTTTTTCTTTATAGTTTGTAGCAACAGACACAATTAAAACTATTGTGAAAAAACTGAATCAAATTAAAATCTGTGGCCCTTTTTTTGTATTTACGTTTATTATTATTTTTTATCGAGCCGTTTATAGTTATTTATACTAATTAACTCCTTTCCTACTTCGTTTGTAGCTGAAACATTGCCCTTTTGACGTTTTTTTATTTTATTTAATTTATTTCTTATATATATCCGGAATCTAATCAGATTGTCACTGACTAGTAATAAGGAGTGAAAATCTTTGTTAGAATTCATTAACATCCTCGGACTTAAACACAAATTCCTAAGAACCTGTATTTTACCTACCACATAGACAATAATTCCTACAGATTAATAGTCCGTCCTCGTCAGACTTGGACATAACTCCCAGGATTCGATATGCTACCTTGACCTGGACCATAGTTCCTCAAGACTTATAGTTCACATATGAATTGGAGTCTATTCCTAAGTACTGCAGGTCCATGTTTGCATGAAACATGGACCTTATCCCCCTAAGGAACAAACGATATTCCACCCCTGCTCTGTCAGGGCAAACAATTTCTATACGGACTAATAGTCCACCCATCTTAGGATTAGAAATTAAAATCCTTTGAGATGACATGTTTGGGACTTATGTGATCAGCCAGGGTGGTTTTGTGCTCATCATACAGGATGCCATCTACACACGATTTAAAAAAAAAACTCAGTTGGCTGAATTGGAGATCCCAGATGCCATAAGTGGTGTAGTTTATTGCATTCATTTCAAGCTTGTCATTTGCGTGACAGGAAATCTTTCTTACTGTCGGCGAAGTAGGACCCTAGGTACTTGGATTCCCTGACCTCTTTGAGTTGGGTACGTCTGTAGGGGTTTAGGCAAAATGGGTTTAGACAAATTGGTTATTAGACCAACTGGTCATTGACGAAATGGGTTTAGACAAAATGGGTTTTAGACTAAATGGCAATAGACCAACTGATCATTAGACGAAATGGATTAGACAAAATGGGTTTAGACTAACTGGGCATTATACCAACGTGGTTATTAGACCAAATGGGTGTAGACAATGATATTAGACGAAGAGTGGAAAGTAGATATTGGATATTAGCCGAAATGGTTTAGTAGACAAAATGGCAATTAGACCATCTGAGTTATTAGGATCAAGTGACAATAGATTAAGTGGTTATTAGCCTAATTGGCAATTAGACCATCTGAGTTTAGACGAACGGTTTTAGACCAAGTGGTTATTGGACGAACATGGAATAGACGAAGTGAGGATAGACCAGGAGTATTTAGCTACCACTTTCTGTTTAATAGATGCTCTTGTTCGAAGCTGAATGATAAACACATTCATAATTTTATTGTTTAGATCTCGATTAATTGTGAATCGTCTCCTTGTTTAAACGGCGCCACCTGTATGGATGAAATTAATTCTCATCACTGGAGTTGTACACCAGGCTTTGAGGGAGATGTTAATTGCCAAAAATGGGTAAGTTCCACATTAATCATAATGAAACAAGTCGGGATAAAGACCCCTGGGTGCATTGTAAAAAACACTTTAGTGTACAAGGTTTGTCCACAGCATGGTGGTGATAGGAGGACCCCACTGAAAAACACTTTACCATTGAATTTTGTACCAAAGCTCTGATCATTGATGGGGTAAAATCAACACGACCACATAAACGGTAAAATAAAAATCGGTTGTAGATTAAACATGGTGGTCCAAAGATCGCTTTTTACTGCCATCACCCACATTTCAAGCGAAAATAAGAAAAAAGAAAGAAAAAAAAACACACTTCCGATGACCTTCGTTCATAAAAATTTGGTTCATAATGGAAGAATATTGTTCTAATTACTTAGTATTTTGGATGATACCAAATACGAGTACAATGCCTTGCAGAGAAATACATGAAATAACACATACTGCAGCGAAACACAGGCACGCCCAGTGTCTTAAACGAATTTACACTCCCAAATCCGGCGTACAACTTTTGAACGACTCCAAGCAACCAGAAGTTTATACATCTGCGGAAGGGGATACAACTACAAATTACGACAGCGCTTTGGCAAACTGGACACTATCTATGTTCAACCAGTATCGTTCTCGATTGCTTTTCGAAGTCTAACACAGACCATCATTGATCGCTCAGGCGAGCCTGTGCTAAGCATGCTACCAACAAGCCCAGTGAAAAGGGTGGAAACTTCCGAGCAAAGCCAAAACCAATGCTACTGCTTCCACTCAACACCAAAGAGGCCATACGCCGCTTCAAATCAACCTCAATGGCGCGCCTCTGCCATACAATCCTATACCAACCTATCTGGGATTGAAGCTTGATCGTCAGCTTACTTACGGCAGCACCTCGGTCGTATGCGCCAAGGTATCTCGAGGAATAACCTCCGCTGCCGAATGCTGGATCCTCATTGGGTGCCAGCCCAACGACTTACGCACCCCACCGCCTTGGCTCTGGTCTACAGCGATGCTGAATATGCTTGCCCCAGCATGGTGCAACAGCTTCACACAAAGAAGATGGCGACACAGTACTCAACGAGACTGAGAACCAGTACTGGTTGCCTCCGTCCTACTCCATCTGAGTTTCTAACCAGTGCTTTCAGGCCTTGGACCTGCAGTGCTTCGCGAGAGAAACACCACACGCCAAACTAGTGACAAGGCTCTGCTGTGACAAAACAAGAACGCTGTATAATACTGTAACGAATCACACCAGCTCGAAGACCGAGACTGTGCTCTCGACGACCTTTCTGTCGGAACGCTGACAGCAAACTATTCCAGCTCCCCATCGACATCATTACAGACATGGAATACTGCCTGGCTAGATAATTCAAGACCAGATCAACTCACTTTCCACCTAGACAGAACTACCACCTGGTAGCAATCTTCCACGCAAGGAATGGCATATGCAGTTAGTGTCCATTTTCCCTATTCATGTGCACACAGTGCATCAATAGGCCTATGACCGGTCGTGCGTACTCTGTGCTTAACGCATCGGACATGAGAAAACACACGTCGTTGCGAGAAAAGGCTCAGGGATTTTCTGGTAGAAGCTTAAATTGTAGAATATATTATCATAATAAACATATGTGAATTGATTATGATAGAACATTCAGAAACATCCGAAAAATGGTTAATTTATAAGAGTTTATTTTGGTCGGGTTTATACTTGCTAAACTTATGGCAAAAATCACCAGTGATTTCAAATATATCCTCAGCCAACTCTGTCCACCACATTGTGTCGCCTCTTGCCGCCCCTCTTAGCTTCGACTTTCCACCCCCCAATTACTCACTCCTCCTTCCCCTCCTTTTTCCCTCCCCCTGAACATCCTTCTCTCCCCCCCTACCCCCGCACCTCCTCTCCCTCCCCTTGGGCGACATGGAACAAACGGTTAGACTATACGCTTCGTAGAAGTGGACAACCAAGATAAGCTTATTCTCTACAAGGTCATGTAATTTGGTTGACCTACGAGCTGAAAAAGATCCGAAACGACCATTTCTTAAAGGCCCTTCCAACATGTGGAAAAACAGGCTTCTCGCCAATGTTCATGCACACAGTGGTGGGTAATCACGCATCCATACCATGTCCTTGATCAGTGATTGGATGGTCCCCTGTGAAGTGGGAATCATTAAATACGATCAAACTTATGAATGGATTCATGTCACATTGATTTGGTGGGTGAGCAAAAAGGTCGAGCCCGTTTATAGTGGACACTAACTGCAATATGGGTCACCTTAAACCGGATTCGCACCGGAGTAGGTCGCTTCAACAGGAAATATGCGCCGATGGGGGCTGCGACCATCTCCAGCCTGCCAATGTGGTTCGCATTCACAGAGTGCGGATCACATTCTCAATGAGTGCCCTACCTTTCGTCCAACGTTGGATATAGACTTCTCAACCCCAACCAATCAACAGTGAGCGGCTCCACCGTTTACAATATTAGCTGCTGCCTCATACGCAAGCAGAAGAAGAATTTACAAGGCAACGTCTAGAAGACACTGGTACTCATATTCATTAAGTGCTTTAAAATCAATGCATGGTAATTATTCCGAATATCTTCCCTGTCTGATTTCAACGTTTATGAATCTTGAAAATCATGCCATTACATTAAATACGTGCAGATTAAAAGAGTGCTTCCCCTCTTGAATAAAAAAACTTTGACTAAAAAATGGTTTAATTTGTGAAGTTAATATCACCCTCGCCAAGAGTATGGGGAATTGCCACTTGTCTACCAAATAAATTAGGTCTTCAGCTTTAATCCTCTCAGATGGGGATATTTTACACCAGTGCCAAAATCAGAATTTCACATTTTTAGGGGACACCTTTATTTGAAATCTCTTGGTTGCACCTTATTGTGAAGTTATTATCACCATCGCCAGGAGTATTTAGCTATCACTTTCTGTTTACTTTTGTTGAAGCTGAATGATAAAAAACTTCATTATTTTATTGTTTAGATATCGATGATTGTGAATCGTCTCCTTGTTTAAACGGCGCCACCTGTATGGATGAAATTAATTCTTATCACTGTCGTTGTACACCAGGATTTGAGGGAGATAA